>JAHZMZ010002181.1:0-10377 GCA_027743805.1 Lepidocyrtoides sp. E14
CCTCCTTCAAAGTTTGAGATTTCTTAGGAGATGATGGTTTGCTTGGTGCTAAATCCTTTTTTGGAGATTGTCGTTTCCCTAGAGATGAATATGAGCTTGGGGATAAGGATGTTGTTGGGGATGCACGTCTTTTTTTAGAAGGACGTGGGTTAGGGAATGAAAATTTGTCTGCAGTTTCAGCTGGAGATGGAAGTTGGTTTGGAGATGGCAATTCGCGTAGATATTGATGTAGATTTGAGAACAGAAATTCGGGCGTCGATGGAAGTTGACTTGGGAATGGAAACTGGCCTTGAGAAGGACCTTGCCTAGGAAGTAAGTTAAGGCCTGGAGGGGGACGATGCCTTCTGGATATAATTTCTTCTTGAGGCGGAAATTGATTTTGGAGGAAAAAAACGCCAGGAGTTGGAGGTTGATTTTCGTTTTGATGAGATAATTCGGCTGGAGATGGACGTTTTTTGGGGGTTGAAACTTTGCGTGAGGATGGACGTTTTCGTGGGGACGACATGATGATAACTTTCTTCTTTTTGATATTCTTAATGATTTCTAAAAAATTAATTGCTGTAGCCGAATTTAACAAATAATTGAAACTTTCGAGTCAGATACGCCGAATAATAGGGTAAAAAAGAAACACTGGCAATCAACACATTAGTTATGAGCGTAACTAAAAAATGAAACTGGCAGGTAGCTTCTGCCTGATGTGAAGGCCCAAATTATGAAAAAGGTACCTGCCGTGAGATTTTTTGACAGCCATCCATAATTACTTATGCAAAACGGTTTAGTAAACCACTAAAAAAATTCAATTCGATTTTGTACCTGTTGCTAGTTTTGTAGCTTCTTACTTATCATGTTGGCTGACTTATTTACGTGCAATGTGCATATATGAAATAGTTTTTACAAATCTGTAGTGCTGCTGTAATCAAGCAAGCACTAAGCCCTAACTACCTAACTACATCACTCAGGTCATAATTATTAATGATATTATTTCTTTGTCACAGGGAGAACATTTAGTTGTACTAAATATGTACACCAATGTAGTAGAAAGTCAGTAACTTAATGAAGTCGGCTGGGGAAAATTTTCATATACCACCAGTTCATGGCAAGCCAAAGAAATCAAGCTTGCTGCGAGTATGGAATTTATTTATCAGGAAACAGCACCTGACAATTAAGACTTTATGGAGAATAAGAGACACTTTTCCGGTAAGCAAATAAATAGCTAATTACTGTCATTGTCACTTTGTTCGAAAGGAAAATCGCAGCGGCAGTATACATAGTCCAATAATAAAGTAAGAAGGTGTAAAATAATTTCATGGAAAAATCCATTAGGAAAATAAAAAAAATTATTATATTTTTAAATTCAAAACCAGCGCAGATTATGTATTCATTTTTAATTTTTATAATTATATAATCCAATAATTATAACTGTTCATTGAAAGCTTTGAACTTGAAGGTTCCTTTCCCCCACGGAGTTTTTTTGTCTATGATGACAGGCTATGTAAACTTTATTTCTTTTAGTAGCTACTGCGCTGGAAAAGCAAGATAATTATTATTTTATGTTACATTTAACTTGCATGTAAGGGCAATGTTTTCAAGTTTCAGTTTGTACTTAAAGAACAACCATTCTAGACTTTAACAAATATCCTATGCAATATCGTCATATTTTTGTACCGATATGTAATATATCTAGCATATGATCGTATACGTCAATTCATAGTTTTCCTGTATCTTTTTTATGTGTGGTGTAACTGGTGTACTTCTGTAACAAATGCTTAAGAAAGTTACATGAAGTCCCGAGTGGTTGGTAAGTTGTGTGATTACATGCTTATTACAATTCTTGACAATTGTTTATTCCTTCAACTTTATCAATATTTAAAAAGAAAATCATTCATTTTAAGTAGGGAATTTAGTTTAAATGAGAAACAGGTCCGGTGCATGCATTTACCGACATTTTTTACGAGAACTTGGATGATAGAATAATTAGCTGTTTACTGTCTCTCGATCTACACAAAACTTTTTATAGTGTGAATCGACAGATACATTTAAAGAAACTAAAATGGTACGATATAGACTACAATATTATAAATTCCTTATTTTTAAACAATCTAAGTTATAAGAAAATTAATGGAAAACGTCAGCTAAGACAGAATGTACCCTCGGCTTTCCTTTTTCCGGTCTTTATGAATGATTTGATCTTATGCACAGTATCTAATAACATTTATTTCAATACTGGCGACAATAATATGGTATAATCTTTGAGCTTAGGTATTTAATCTACCGTCCCGTCTTATTAATATCATTTTCAGGTTACATTGCATGCTTAAGTGAGGCGGATTCATTTTTAGGTTACTTGATAAAGTAACATAATAGATTCCTCATGTTCGTAGTTCCGGCCGTCCGGCCGTACTCATGATAACTCGTGAACGCTTAATCCAATCAACACCCCGAGTAACATTTTGCATTCTATTAGAATTCTGCTTTCGAGCGGCTTGGAGAATCGAGCTGCGGTCGATTTTGTCGCCGCGGGCTATGTTCGTATGGAATTCCCAAAACAGAATCGATGTAGAAGCGAAAAGTCAACTTTTATAGCATTTGTAGAATATATATCGAAGCATGTACGAATGTCCCCTTTCTGTTTGCAAGCGGTTGGAATTCGATCTGAACGAAGCAATCAAATTTATGAATTCGAAAAGAAATCACTAAGAAAGGGCATTTAGACCACCTGTAGAAGTTGTAGCGACTTCTCAGTAAATTAGACTACACAACCACAAATGTGAAAACCATTTAATTTATTACGCACATTAAAATGACAACGGACAGACATTTTTTCAATACATAAATAGTTCTACAACGGCCAAGTGGTAAACAAATATACTTCAACAGAATCTTATCAATGCTAATTTTCTCATTAAAAACTGCTGAAATATCTCTAGCTTTGTAAATGCCTATTGATCTACTATCAATGGGATAATCATTTACATTGGTTAAACGTCCAAACTTTGAATATTGCGAGATGTACGAGTCACTTTTAGTTATTACCATTGATTTTACAAGAATAATTTCCCCCGTGTAGAGCATGAAACAATTATTCCCTTGCTTACTCGACAGTGCTAATTTACCCTTTTGTTTCTCATACGATTCTGGTAGCGATTGTAATTCAGTAATTCTTTTAAACGCCTGCTCAAGGAACATTGTGTTTCCACGTATGATCCGTTTTATATTTTGCATGAATGATTCAAATGGGAAAGTACTAGCGTTATCTAAGCTTCCATAGTTTAAACTGTCCTCATGAATGTGTAACAGACCATGCACATTGTAAACTAGAAATTGCCTGCTATAAATACGTTCCGCTTCTGTTACAAATTTAACAAGAAGTGATTTTACCAAATTATTCCAATACAGCTCATTTGCTCTATCAGATAACAAAATATAAAATGAAACATGAAGCAGCAAAAAATGTCTAAAGTGTTCTAGGGTCTTTTGGGAGTTCTTTGAGTTCATCATACATTCGGAGTTGGCCCAAAAGATCCTTAAGTGCAGTGTGTGTAATGTTGTGCCTTAATGACCACTTACTAAGAAAATCTGTAATTGTCACTGATTCATCTGATTTAGGCGGTATCAAAGAGATACTAGTAGTTTCAACTAACGGCATATCAGTATTCAAGAAGCCTACACATTCACCGGAACTTTCAACTGTTAAATTAAAATCTATTTCTAAAGGTTTATCGATTTGATCTGGCACATTTTTTACTCGTCTTATATATTCTAAATCTTCAATTACTTCCTTTCGTACTCTCCGTTGACTGGTTCGTTTAGAGACTGGCTTCATTGCTGTTGTGTTGAGGTGCTGGCTGTACCCGAGACGGTGTCTTCTTTATCCTTGACCAGTACGTTTTTTAGGTACTTTTTGATGAAATCTTCGATTTCTGAATTTGTCGTCTTTTCTCCTCCTTTGGTGCGGCGAACAGCTTCTGAAACCAAAAAGCATCAAGTAAGTTTGGCAATCCGTGTTTCAAGATTCAAGTTATTTGACTTTAAATAAATGACTTTGTTTTCAAACTTTTTTACCATACAAAAGTCGTATTACGCTTGTTCCACGAAACCTGTCGCTTGATTTCTTCCCTTTTCCTGTCAAGCTTAAATTTTGAGCAAGCGAACGAGTAATAAGCTGATCCAGAACTCGGTTAGTTATTTCTCGTGGATCCCGTCCTCCGAGGACGCAAAGGCGCGCCAACTGTAATTAACGTAACATAATAATATTAATACAAACATTCTAGCAAATACTTGGTGGAAAGTAAAATTGCATTTTTCAAATACCAATGTTTTGAAGTTTTCTTCTTCTTCTAGCCAGGTACGCAGGTAGCCAAAATTTTCCAACGTAGAGACAGGAATATCAATGCTTAAATCAACCAGATTGACGCTGCTTGGAGCAGCTGTTCGAGAGAGAAGCACCTTAAGGTCTTTATCAATATTCACAAGTCTACTAAGTACTACTTCTTGGAAACCTAGCAGTTAACAGAACGATCAGCAGAGCATTGTCTACATACATTGTTATTGCATACATTTATTATAGTTTGACAAATAATAATGGTAATCAGTTTTACGTTTATTGTTTTCTAAGTCCGTTTTAAAATTTAACTGTAGATTCTGGAGTGCGGTTGCTAGTGTTGAATCACGACTCGATCGATGCTTCAGCCGGGTACAGAATTGAATTGTTCGAGGTGGTTTGAAAATTTGCTGGTGCACTGTTGTGATGAGGTTGATCAGCTTGCACATAAATAAAAACCATTACCGTCAAGTACAAGTTTCATCAGAAGAAACGTATTCAAATCCTATTATGCGAGGAAGTTAGAAGCGTAAGTAATACTTACAACTGCAAGGTACTGGATGAGAGTCTCCAGCCAAACTCAGACTGGGTGTGATAGCGACTTTGGAAATTGGTGGCGTTTTACTTTGGAAAGGTTGAGCAGCAAATTTAGTCGGTTGAGTTGATTCGACTGATGATCTGCTTGACGATGAAGACCGTGACCTGACCTTTCCGCGCTTTTGCCCTCGCCTTCCTTTTCGTTGATAATGGGTTTGTGGAGTCTCTTCCGCGGCTGACTCCAGATTTGACGTGAACTGCGCGATTTTCCTTTTTTCAGCAGCCGTTTCGTAGCTACCTGATGAAACCAAAACGAGTTTACCATTACTATGCATAAACAGCAGAAAATTGTGTTGTTAAAAAAATTGAAAGTAAAAAATTATCGAACTTACTGTAGGATCCAAGAACTCTACACTTGTAAACTTCCCATATAATCGACGAATCTGAATCAGTTGGTTGTGTGTTTGAATGTATCAACCTTTTAAGCTTTGCTCCAATAGCATTTGGCCAATAGCAGACACTTTTATTATCGCTTAACCATGAATTTGACACTATTTCCACAGTTTCGTCTTCGGGAAACTCAACAACAACATATGAATTACCACCTTGAGCCATTTCGGAGATAGGAATAATTGACAAAAGACTTCCAATAGCAGGCTTGAAGTGACGTTGACTATTTTGTAAATCAAGCTGAAGGAATATGATCAACACTTGAATTAAACAAACATGTTGAAACTGGCTCACTCCAAGCAAAATCCTAGTATTACTGCGGCTTGTGCGTGTATTTTGAATACACGCACCGGGGACAACAGTGTGTGTCTCAGTTACAGGTGTTGTGGATGGATGGCGTTTGAGGCGAAGTATATTGTTAGCATTCAGTTAGAATGCGATTCTACGTTACATTTAGTGGGCATGATAATGGTCATATTCCGAATTCTTATCGAACAGGAAAAGACTTCGCTTTCTACAATTCCAATCAGGAGGAAGAAAGCGATTCTAAATAGCATGCATTTTAATGCGACGTTACGAATCGACCGTAAATCGAACCGATAGTATTCGCTTCGAAGAAAAAACGAAACTAAATGTTACTCGGGGATGAGGACAAGGATGACGACGAGGAAGATGATGATGTTGGGATTTGACTTAGCAACAAAGACGAAGGAAAAGCCGTCTCTTCAGTTGGAGAGTAGATCACTTTATATCCTTGAATGACCCCATTCCTGCCTTCCAATGGAGGGTTGTCCCAAGTGATTTGCAAGCTTTGAGATGAGATCGCCTTACAACCCACATTTTCCGGTGATAAAGATGGAACTGAAATATAAATATATCATACATATTATGTGTACACAAAATGTCCACAAAAGCAAAGAAAAGGGGGAACAAGAGTAAAAATACCAAGTGCACACAAACAAGACAATGTGAGAGAAAATATTACATTCTTCCTGTGTAGGTACAGTATAGTTCATCGTAAGGCATTTTCATATAACACATATTCCCTTCTATTTTCTCCATTTTGTACAAACTGTTTGAGCCCCGTCACGCGATATACTAGATTTGACAGCGTACCGTGTACAAATACAATGTAAGTACACTCGTACGTTTTCAGTGCTTGACATGACTGACTGGACTACTTGATGGGTTATTGCGAATAATGCGAATTTTCTCTTTCATGATCTCCTTTATAGGGAATATTCTGTTTTAGCATTTTACTGAGTAGAGCACTCGGTTAGAGTACAATGATAATAGCTAAAAGGAATTTCATAGTAATCCGGCGACGGAATTTCATGAAATGAATGAAGTGACGTGGTACAGTTGAAACAATAAAAGGGGAATATGGACTCATATGAGTATGCCTAATGTTATCGAGCCAGCCAGTCAGCTAGCTCACTGCTCGATAAAATTAAAGCAGTAGTGAGTTAAAAGCGATGATCTGCTAAATGAAAGTGAATATTATGCTTGAAATGCCTGTTTTATTGACGTTCAAAGCACGTTGGAAATTTATCTGTTTAGATTTCACTATAGTCTGTTCTCCACAGTAATCCTCATGACATGTTCTCTTGTTATGTTAAACCAGTTGATGATGATAAGCAATAATTGCAGGCAAAAATGACTTCAATTTTATTGCAAGTACAGAATATAGCACAAAGTGAATTACCTACAGTATATGTACCAATTATGAAGGTCTTTAATAAAAAAAACTAAATTCATAACTGTATGTGTAGGTACATGGATGAAAAGTGCTTAAATTTTTATCAACGTTGAACATAGAACTTTGATCAAGGAAACCGCATTGTAGGAGACGGATACATTTGAATCTTCCATTTTATGCGTCTTGAGTTCACTTGAGGCTTCATTTCGTGTTGATTAAGTTCTTAAAACTATATCATCAATATGACGTGTTGTTGTTTCGTGTTATCAGAGAGAAATACATCATGTAAACCTATGAGCCCATAATAGCATAACAGTCCCTTCATTCCGTGCAGAAGGTCAGCTTACCATTGACAAAACTACTAAAACCACTTTGCTTCTCGTCAATTACATTACATTGGGACTTTCCCTTTCTCCATGAACCTAATAATACCAGCGGTAAGCAGTATAGACTTTCACTACAACTGGATGGATAGGCTCCCCTCACGTTCAACTACAGAACGATGATATAAAACTTTGCCTATCAATTATTCAAATTTAATTATTTTTGGATGTGGATTGTCTTGTTGGAGACGAGGACAAACTTTACTGTAAAACTTCATGTCATCTGGTGGAGTAGAGTAACCACAATTGCTATATTTGATGATAAACAAAATTGAATGCTTGTAACTTATAAATATTCCCAGTTTGCGACTGTCTTTTACCTTCCCCCGGAAACTTTAATTGTGCAATTTAATCGGTTCCAACAGTGAGAAAATTGGAAGGAATGTCTATCCTAAAACTTTCTCTAGGCAATTTCTGTTTTACTACCCTTTAGAGCTTGATCATGTCATTTATAAGAATTATATGCAGCTATTACTATTTGGGAATTGGTTATAGGAACGATTACAGTTTGTGGTCGGATTGAGACCGATAATCGTAGTAACAAAATGATAATGACATGATCATCGTGATGATTATTATTATTATTATCACTGAATTTGGCAAAGATAGCTGAAACTGAAGAGGAGCCTAGGGAATTATGATGTGGTTCTATCACGAAATGAAGATGAAAAAATGACTGTGAACATTTTGAAAATGCCTACAAAAAGATTTTTTCAAGATACTAATATTTTGGAAAAAAGGATCGGTCGGATGGGCTGGTACTTGGTAGCATTTCACTGTAGGTTTGGCTTTAATGTCACGTTTTAAATTAATAATGGGTTGAAGGCGTTGGGTGAGTGAGTGTGGCAAACATTGTTTTGTTTTAAAAAATGTAGTCATCAAGATCCACAATGATCTCTTAGTTTACCAGTCACTCTCTCTTTCTCTGCCTGACAGTATGGTTTGAAGCAGTAGGAGTGACAAAGAGTATACATAATACAAGAGGGGTAGTGAAAAGGGTAAAAGCGAGAAAACAACAGCGGTGGTGATAAAGCCTGCAACAAAATAGCACTTTCACATATTCCCCACGGAACTCTTCACATCTCTCCTGAAAAACAATACAAAATTGAATCGTTTTGCAAAAGAAAAAAGACAAAGATGCCGACAGTCTGTAGGATAATGATGCGTTTTCATTCCATAAGCTCCAAAATATTTTCTTCCCATAAATATAAATAACTAAACATTTTTCATTGCATGTTTTTCTATTAAGTAAAAAAACTGAATTTACCATCTTGAAGTGTAATTCCAATCACAGGATAAGAGGGAGGTCCTGTTCCTTTTGCATTAAAGGCTTGCACGATGACAGCATATCGAGCAAATTTAGTCAAGTTGTCGATGAGTGCCTCGCCTCCAAAATCGATTCCCACCTGAGACCAAAGTAGAAAGAAGAATAGATTTAAAAATTGAAGAAGAAGTAGTAGGTGTGCGAAGAACGTATTAAAAGTAAAAAAGGGAGAAAGTTGAACAAAAGAACTATTATTTATTCCAACTACTCTCCTATTGCTCTCTTCTTTCAGATGAAGAACTAGACCAGTTTAGTGTTTGTGGTACATACACCATACACCACCTAGCATGCACCTCTAGGTACATTGCATATCAGGAGAGAAAATAGGACCGTTTTAATTTGCAGCTTCACTGCGCCCGTAAATAAGAACGGAAATCAGACTTGGGAATATAAGAACGTAAATTGTGTGGCAGTAGTGGTAGCAGTAGTGAAAGTTGAAAGAAAGGATTGATTGCAAACTTTGGGAAGAATAAGAAATACGAAAAGAACGGGAATGCATACTCAAAGTATTAAAGCTGAAAGGATAGATAGACGATGAGAATGGGAATAATGGGTAGGAAAAAAATATATATTTCAAAAGTATTTTTCGTTGTGTGCTGGGGTTTAAGATTTATGAGCACACTTCCCTTGCATTCTCAGCCATAACATAACTCACATCATAGGGTGATCGTGGTGAGGATGATGATGACGAGTACTTAGATCAAACGGTGAAACGTATGTGTTCCATAAACACGTGTGGAATAAGAGAATTGTACACAAAATACATGCTTCGTAGAATGAAATACATACACGTATATTCAGTGAAAGGGTACATGCATGGGTACTTGACGAGAGAAGTTAAAATGAAAGTGAGTGAGACCTCCATCTCATCTTCTTGCTCGTCTTCCTATTTACTTACCTCAACAGTTTTGAAGTGGTACCCGTGCATATCACCAAAGGATGGGATATGAGAGCCAAAATGGGGAGTGGTACTTTCTCCGTAAATTCCTCCAGATTCTGCAGCGAGCGCAAGGTTCAGCTCACGGAAGCCAAGGTAGTAGCCAAGAATATTACCATGCCATACTAGAGAGGTATAGAAATTAAAGTTACACTCTGTAGGAATTTTCATTTTAGATAAGAATTGAGATACATACCTTGCCGTTCCGGAGGTCCCCAACGTATCCGCAGTTTGGTTGATGAGATTGGCTCAATGTCAATGTCTTGAGGAGGGCCCTCCGGTGCTTCCTCCGCGGTCGTGACTTGGATGACCTCACTTGGTGGTGAGAAACCCATTCCATTTTGAGCGAGAACGCGAAGGTGGTATGTTCTCGAGGGAGAGAGCCCATCAACGATTGCCGTTGTTTGTGTGGCAGGAACTGCTAGCTCTTCTACTTCAGCTTCAGTCCACGTATCTGAAAAGAAGATGAAAAAAGTACGAACTATGATTGCATATCACAGAGCAATCATAAAAAACAAAGATCTTTTCGACTTTCTCTTCGCACCCGAAGAAGAGGAAATCGTATGAAATTATAATTTTTTGTTACAAACCAATATACTTTATGTAATTATCTTTAAAACGGCTGTGACTTTTTGTGAAAAAGGAAAGTAAAGTGGTTAGGTGGTTACATCATTGTTAAAATATGTTCTTTCTTAAAATGCTTAAATCATATTAAGATAAACATTG
>JAHZMZ010002182.1:0-32652 GCA_027743805.1 Lepidocyrtoides sp. E14
GACTCCCATAGGGGTCAAAATTTGACCCCCATGAAGGGGTCAGATTTCGACCCCTAGGGGTCAAAATCTGACCCCTGGGACTAGACTGAATGTGTAAAAGACGTCCAAAGAGATATTGACTCTGTGCTCAGTGCGATGTGTGCAATACTTTAACAGCAAATACATACACACACATCGAGCACAAGACACAAAGACTAATATTATCATCATCCCTAACAGCCTGAAATGCCTATATTCCTGCTAAAGAAAATGTGCACACGTAATTTTCAAGATGAACCTGATCTCTATGAAAGTCTCACCAAAAATAAGTACACACATTCATATACAAAACTCAAAGGTAGGTAGGTGCGTAATGCGTGTACATGTACTTTTGATTTCGAGAAGCTATTTGTCCTTTTCTCAGTAGAGTAGTGATGGTAGCTTCACATGTACTTACTTAAATTTGCATACCAACATGGATGGATCATGAAGTTAAGGAATATTGATGTCTCTCGTTGGTCTTCGCCGTGTACAAAGTGTGTATGCTCACGTTGTGCTTGATGATGCAGAAATATTAAAAGTTTCACAGGAAGAAGGAGAACGACGAGACACAGAAAGTAGAAAAAAACCTAATCTGCAAGCTTGAGTTGGTCTGGGGGTTGGGGAAAAGTGTACAATGTGTGGGTGGTATTGAACTATGTTCATTCCTTCATCTTTTGATAGACGAAATGATGTTATTATACTTTATACGCTGAAAACTATTATTCTAAAGTGCGAATAAGATTGTACTTTCATCATATCTTATACAGGTACGCAAATTAAGATGGGGAAATGTTCAACAGAATACTGTAAGCCTAAACTAAAACGAGAATAAAATTGCACACGTTGATCTAATCACTTTTTGTAGGGTTGTACTGCTTCTCTGTACTCAAGAGAAGGAGAGAGTGAGAAACTTACGTTATCTTGAAGGAAAAGGTGATGCGACGACAACCATAATAAAAATGGAAAGACATGCTTGCATGCATGCAATAATGTATGGAAAGGAATTTCTAATAAAACTTATCAGACTATTTTGGTTCCAGAGAATTTTAAAATCCAATTTTCACCCGGTTTAGTCGTAGTAGTTTTTCGAGTCTCTTTTCTCTAGATCTACCAGTATTTACAGCAGAGTTTAAGCCGAAAATAGTTAGACATGTACATATACCTAGCAGCATAGATTATTGAATGATGGCAAATTCCTTTGTGGTTATTGGGATGAGGAGCTAAAAGTTAAAAAGTAAAAGACCATTTGCCTGGCTGTGAAATGAAAATGGATAAAAAAATTCCTTCATGTACCGTACTCCACACATGACTGCTGCTCTATATTCAATTGAATTTTGGATAAAGAGAAACGTGAAAAAATTCTGTAAACAGACGGGAATCAAACGATCAAGATGGAAAAATGTGAGTGGACTTGAAGCTGAATGAGGAAGTGAATAGAAAGATGTGCTGTTAGGCTTGGTTAGTACATAATGTAAAAACAGAAAGCTGTATTATTACTAGTAGTATGATATAGCAATAATAATACGCGTAATGTAAATCGTGTTGAGCATAAGCCACAGTGTTGTAATTAATTTCTGCTTGTTCGTTCCAATTAAAATTGCTGGAGACTGGCCTGGTCATATTTTCCAACAGTTAATCATAAACCATAATGATTTTGCCCATTAAATAGCTGTAACTTTGTCTGTGTTGGTGCCATAAATGCAATGCCCGCACCGTGTAGTAGGAATGGTCATGATCAAGAAGCACGTTTTGCTCAACAGAGTACCATTATAGCTTGAACTGGACCAACAACAGCAACAAAGTTTATTTCTTCTCTTTTTCTACTTTATCATTCTTATTATTATCCACTTGGTTAAGTTTTGACTGGAGGCAGTACATAAAACAAAAAAGAAGGGGGAAATATCATAATTTCTGCTGCAAAGTCTTGTTTTAACAATGCCAAGCTCCAAGTTTGCGTTGTAGTGGTGTCGTATTACTCTACTTATTGCTATCCTTTATCCTCTTGAGTTGGTTCACAAGATGGACTTTATGGACAATGTCTACTTGCCAAAAGGCAAAAACCTGCGTAGCAAAAACAATGTATGAGAAATATATTACAAACGCTTGCTTGTTTGCTTTAGTATTATGACGTTTGTATCGGTTGCTAGTTAGTACTAGTTTTGTAGGTTTAATAAATGTCTTTCTGATGCATATGGTTTATTATTGTAGTAATGTTGAAAGAATTGAAACAAGATCGGAACACTAATTAACTTTCTTTTCTCTTGTTTTTCCAGCGACAAGGAAAAGTTTTCTAATTTCTTTGCTCATTCAAGCAAGTTTATTACCGGAAAATGGAGAATTGCAGAAACAAAAGGATGGTAAAAAACAACAGCCTCCCAGTGAATTGTTTGGTCATTAAGTTGTACCACACACAAGTTTGCTTGATGGAAAATCTAACATCCATGTAGGATTTTAATTTTACTTTGTTTTAAAACAAAATAATTACTTGTGAATTCTTCATTAATAATAAATGTAGGGGTAAGCCAAGTAAGTGTTAGAATATTTTAAAAAGAATAGACCAAGTTTAAGCTTTCTCCTTTTGTTTGAAAACGATGCCATTATTTGCTCAGTAGCTCGTTGTTCACATTAGCTGACGGCTGAATAGCCTTCGTTCACATAGGATTAATTAGATAAAAAATAATCATATAATTAGTTTATTTAGATACGAAAAATTCTTCAACCAACTGGCTTATTTGGACATGTAATAAAAAGCAAAAATGTGTAAACTTTGGTCAGTTGTTCGGATCAACTTGTTCATTATTATTTGAAGAGATGGCACAGATGACCTTTAGGCAAAATTTGACGTATTTCTCCTTTCACATGGTCAGTTCATCCTGTATTCTCTTGAATCTTCATGAATGAATGTAAAGGGATGGATGGAAAAACAAAACAGAAGGAGAAAGAGGCAGATAATTTTTCCTGGTGAAAACACATGATGATTGAATGGAATGTGTTTTTGAAAGGGGAGAAAAGAAGAAATGAAATGGGTTTTCACGAGCCACTAGTCTCAAATCTCATAACTGTGAAAAGGAAATATAAAAGTGATATCGGTGGACAGAATCTATCTTCCATTGTGTCAAGTGCATCCCTTTTCCAGTACACTACAGCTCAGCTACCAGTAACTGAGCCAATGGCTCTTTGCAAGCATAGTGTTGTGTACGAGAAAAGTTACAATAATAGTTTGTATAAGAACAAAACGCACATAATATTATTTATAAAATGTCTGTGAAAGTTTTACTTTCAATTTACTCTGATATTCTTTTAGTATCATCCTCTTTTACTTGGATAAATGTGAGGGCTACCCTTTTCCCATTTTCCATAAAGAATCACTAGACCCAACAATGGCTTTCAAAAAGTCAACAGCAGTGTTCTTCGAGGTAAACGTTGAATCATATACGTACGTAAGACCATGCATGCATGACAGGAAACAAAATAAAATATTATTTCCATTTCTATGCAAAATTTTCTGTCAACTGACGA
This sequence comes from Lepidocyrtoides sp. E14, assembly GCA_027743805.1. Taxonomy (NCBI): domain Eukaryota; kingdom Metazoa; phylum Arthropoda; class Collembola; order Entomobryomorpha; family Entomobryidae; genus Lepidocyrtoides; species Lepidocyrtoides sp. E14. The sequence goes on from JAHZMZ010002182.1 coordinate 3,541, forward strand.
TTTTCACTTGACAGTTTAAAATGATAACATTCCGGGGCGTGTATTCATATGTGAGGGGAAGTTTCTTGATGTCATTCTATGTACATGGTTCATGACAAAATTATGTAGGACTGAGAAATATTGAAGACAAGGCACTCCAACTGAATGTATTTTGAAAAAAAGGAGGATTGTGTGTGTGTTTGTGTGGAGGCTTTACGTACATTCTCACAAAATAAACATTGCTTAAAAATCTCATCAGTTGGCAATTTGAAATGCATATGATTTCATGCATGTCTAAGTTGGACTTGGACAAATGACAAAAACATTGCCAAAAATTTTAGATTGTATTCGACTCTCTTCCAATAAATGATACACATTTTCCACTACAAAATGCAAACCGCGATTGACTCAATCACTGCAAAAGTACTCAAAATTCGTATTCGGGCACTACTGGTTTCCAAACTTCACTTTTATTTTATGAATTCAGTTAAAAAAAGAGAAATATCAAGTCATTCTGTTTTCACTTTCAGCACTACAATTGCAACATGGTGTATCAGCAAATCAACGACAAGGACAAGATGGAATGATGAGGTTGAAGAGCAGTAGCAGATAATTTAATATTGTTTGGAGTGCTGACTAGCTGACTCGTCACTTATTTCTCTCTTTTTTTCCTTTTCCAATCTCTTGGCAAATTCACACAAAAATCATTCAGTTTACTTCCACTTTTTTCTTCTTTCCTTTTCAAAAGAGAGAACAAGAGGAGCATTAAAAAGAGGTACACACATCAATTGTATCAACATCATTAGAACCGCAGCAGAGTAGGAGTTTGTATGAATGAAGGAAAAGACAACTTTAGCTAACGCTAATTCAACCACAAGTCCAAACATTTTATTTCATTATCGTCACCCTCCTGAATTATTCTTTCACTAACTCATACATGCTCACACATCTTCAGATTCATTTTTCCACGTTCTTTATTCCAGTTGATTTTCCAAAAAATCAAATAGAGAGAAAGTAAAAAGGATGTACATGCACTGTAATATATATACTGTACACATACGAAATTTAGGTGAATACATTACATAAACCGTTGCAACGTTGTGGAGAAAGGTGCACACTCAAAATCTCTTGTCGAGAACACTTCAGTATATTACAGTTACGGAAAATCCGATATTTTAACATGGTCATAGTCATAGCTATACATCCACTTTCTGCTAGCCATACAGAGCTGCTACGATGCGTTGTGCAATAATTGAGATTCTAACATTTTACAAAACATTCATAAAACCGGTTTTAAAATTTAGTGACGTTTAACTATAACGTTTACTAACTATACTGTTTGTGAGAGAAGATGGACAGACGCCAACGCACCACGGACAGACTTTCAATGCGTGCAATTTGTATCTTTAATAAATGACATTTTCTAGTAGATGCTGATTGGCATTTGTGCAACGGAAAAACCAAAGAGTAGGTATTCTAAAATAGAATGACATCTTTTTTTGTGAATGTGTGTAGAGTGTAGACAATCAAACTCAATCATCTTATTTCACGAGTGAAGAAAAGAAATTCTGAAAAGACGCATAGCACACGTATGTAATTCTATTCAAGATCACCCACCATCCAATCCTGCTGCTAACTAAATGTACAAACACATACGACATTCATTCACATTGAGTGAGTGAGAACGAAAAAAAGTGTGTAAATTCATTAGTGGTACTTCTATGTATTTTGTTTCTTATCAATAGTGAATCAATAAGTAGAAAGTACGCTAGTACACATCATGATGCAGCTAAGCATTGATGTGCATTGCGGATTGGTCGTTGTGATTGAGGATTTTTATAAGTTGATGTATTATGTAAGGGGATTTTCACCCGGTCGGAGAGTAAAAATAGGGACTGTTTTAACACACTTCATTACATTACCATTGAATAATATTGTAGTTTCAGCAGTAAAATGGGATTATCAAGAGAAAACTTCCAATATTTACTTTAACCGTTCATTTAAAAATACGCAGCATTTTTGATCAGTCAACGGAGCATAAACTTTGAAAAATTTGAATAAATATGTTGCATTTATTTGCGCCGACGGATACTACATGCACATGCATACTTATCATTATTATTAAGCATAAACAAATTACGTACTGTCCTCTGGAAGGCTTACTTTTCATTTATTATGGCATTGTATTGCGTTGCACAATGGGAAAGTAAAAGTAGCATGTAACATTTATCTGCAATTACAGAGTAAAAATAGCTTCATGTAGCCTCAGGGAAAAGAAACCATCAATGTCAAGTAAAGTAAGTGAATAATCAATAATATTAGCTTTTCAATTCATTCCATTCATTCATGTTTTTTCCTTGACTCTGTATTGTTGCTCGTTCTGCTTTGCCTGCCGTGCTACGTACTCGAGTGTATTGATTTTCACATTATGTTGCAATTTACCCAAGAGACAACATTATTGAAATGCCATTTTATAAAATTACCATGTAATCGTACAACGCATATATACTGTACACACACACTTTATGCAAAACTGGTACACATTGTAGACATTATGCACAAATTGCTTATTGTCAAGTTGAGTCCTATACGTTAAAAAACAAATTCCCAGTGTACGAAAGGGTTGAGCTTGCTCACTGTATCTGTAGTTCTTTTTTATCGTCCTTTAGTATTGACTCGGTCTGGTCTTACATAAACGGGTTAACTATATCCCTCGGCATAATGCCGTCACCACCACTATCATCATCATCATCAATGCCACGCTTCACATTCACACCAGCTTCAAATTACTTTATCCGAGAATAAAAAGAGAAAATCGGTGACAGAATGACATGTCACGTGTCGTTTGGGAAATTTGCGTGAGTGACACCGGCTAATAAACGCCACAGGCAGCAGAAAAATGCCATTCTATATAAATACATATTATGATGGTTAGTTTAGTTACAGTGGTGAGAAGGACCAATTTGCCTGCTTCTTTGGTACAAGCATTATTTATGTAATATTATTGTCACTGTCAAAAACAAAGCCAATAGTTCCATTCCACTGCACAATTTTCTCCAACAAAGAAAGACAAAATTCTTTTCTCTCTCTCTCTCCAGTCTGATTTCCATCTCACAATAATTTTAAAATAAATTATTATACACATGTATTTACTTTGTCTCATTTTCACCGCCACCACCCCCGTTTTTTAACAAAAGTAATCCTATCATCATCAACTTTGTCAAAACCTTCATGTTATTGTCTTGCTCTTCATTCTTTGATGACGACGACAACGACATTTGTGTTGACTCACTCATACTGGCATAGTCTATGGCTGGTTCGCATCATCGTCGTCAGTTGTCACACTAAACAAATGAATGAATGAGTGAACAAAGAACAAGGGCATGCTTGTTAGTTATAATCTCATTCTCATTTGGAACATTAATACCCATTATTTGATTCCATTTGACTTAACGCATCCCTTTCATTTCTCATCATTTTCTCTCTTCACTTTCTCTCGTAACGTTACTCCACAATACTTATACATACTGCTATCAACTAGTACTACGACACCACCTCCTCTGAAGTTCACAAGAAAGAAACGTGGAAGCATGGATACACAAGAATTTGAATGGTTCATTGATGATGAAACGGATTCATCGAAATATAGGAGGCAAAATATAGCTAGAAGAACAATGTAGCAGCTTAGTTACTTCACTCTTGGTTAGTTTGTCGATGATGATCAGCAGGACGAGGAGGAGAATGCTGAATACTGACAAAACACATGTAAAGTAAGAGGATGAAAGCTGGTGAAGAGTGAAAGAGAGACGCGATGATTAGAACAGCGTTGTTGCCTTTTCCACAACACGGTGGTGGTGGTGGGATTCAGTGAAACACATTGGAATTGTCAATTGGCGGAGAAGGAGGAATATAAATAGATGAATTTATTTATGTGTATGAATGAGTGTATGTTATATTTTGTAGGCTTTAGAGAGTGTCATCATACATATTCATGAGGTTATTAGATTACCAATTTGGAACATGTCAAGTGAACCCTGTGTCTGTATTTATTATTATTATTTGCATTAAGTGTGTATGAACAAGTGGGTGAGCATGAGAATACTTGAATTGAGGTTCCATTTTAGCTTGCTTGTAATCATGAAAAGGCTAACGTCAACACATTTTACTCCAGGATGTAAATAAGTCATTTCATTATTCTTGTAATCACGTCAAAAGCTTATCGTATTGGTCTAATGCATTATTATTGACTCCCTGCTAACAAAAGACAAACCAATAATCAAACAATTTTGAAATTGTTTTAATGTGCGTTGTAAATGTAAAAAAGTCGTGTTTCATAATATTAGTATACTATTGACTATTCACAACTACCCCACCACAAACAGGGTTGGCGTTTGGCAGAGATTATCATTTTAAAAGTTTTTTTTTCATTTTCATAAAGAACCCCACGACTTTCCATGACTTTATGTGTGAATTTTTTGACCAATTGAGATTTCAGTACTTTGATTTTCTTAACGGTTTTTGCATGCACACACACCCGATATAAGATATCAAGTCTTCATATTTTAAAACATCACTTTGCGGATGCAAGAATTAATAAAAGACTACGATGAGTCGAGAGAGGGATGAAAACGTGTGCTTGCAAATAATATTGCCTAAAAGAAAAGAGAGAAAATACAGTAAAGCTATAGTACAGATGCTGAAATAACTTTTGGACACTAGTAGTCGTACACAGATTTTATTTTATATTTTATCAAATTATTGTGGTGGTACTCTTCAGTCTTCAAGTAAGCTCTCCACACGCCGCACACTGCTGACGTGATTCAATGGTTATGCCTGAAAACGAAAAAATATTGCTCGTCTTCTCCGTGAAAATTTCCAATGTGTGAACAACGGCTGTTGTGTGCACACATAATTTATTACTGTACACACGGAATAAATTATTGTTGGAACATGCTCAGCGTACACGAATATGTATGCACTGCGTGTGTGTGTGTATCTGCTATTGCAATGTTGAATCGAGTCTGTGGAAGAGAAGTGTGTACAATATGTTTGCATGTACGAATAGTACATAAAAAACGTGTACAAAAGAGTCGGCACGATCGAGAAGAAGCATACAACTACGACGACGACTGATGACGACTAAAATGAAGAAGGCAAAAAGAGATAAACACGGCAAATAAAATATAAAAAAACACGTATAAAATGTTAGATAACATATTATTACGAATATGTCTTATATTACAGTAGTCTTCGGTTGTAGTAGTAGCTTTTATTGTTAAATATCTATTCTCAAAATAGACGAATCAGTATCTTATACCGCTGCAATATCACCTAATTTTTGATATAGACAAGAAAATTGTCTGTTTTTGTAACATTTTTATTCAACTTGTTTTTAATTTCATGAGGAGCCCACCAAAGTGTGCTCGACCTTTAAAACGTATGCAACTATCTTTACAGCGCACAAGAAAATATGCAAGAAAAAAGCATGCACTACTCCACCCCATTTCATCATCCCTTTTTAATTTTAGCGTACATGCCGCCGACACCATATAGCACACTGTATTCTGTAAAAACAACTTGATTGACAAGACTTATCAAGTCTTTCTTCCCTTGTCTCGTTGCGCTCGTTTTTTTTCTTTTCTGCATACATAATAGACTCTTGCTGCATTGCATGTACACAACAACAACGTGACTTACTTATTCCTTGAAGAAGGGATCAATGCTTTGTTATTATTATTTTTATTTTGCTGTTACTGGATCTCTCATTATTTCACTCGCGTAGTTGTAACATGTAAACATTGAGGGAAAGGGGGATCCGCTTTCCTGTCTCCCAAGAAGAAAAAGGCAGAAAGAAAGAGAGAGAGAGAGAGAAGTGAATGAATGCATGCATTTAATGATGCGATGGATTGGATTTTTTTTGTTTGTGTTTGTTTGTTTTACCCGTACAATAAGTAGTCAGACAGACATGCCACCACCACATAACAAATAGATATATTATGTTGATGGAAGAGTATTTCTATGTGTGCATATGCACAATAAAAAAATACCAAATTACAAACCTTACGTTTCGCCCCGGTGGTGGTGGTGGAGCGTTGCAATTTTCAGAATTGATAAAGATTCGTGAAGACGAAAGAAGAAGAATGGCTTTGACATAAAATAAGTGAAAATAAAAAAAGAAGCTACTCAGTAGTGGTGGCGGCAGCAGTAAAAATTTATACGTGTATACTTTTTACGAGCTTCATGTTGTACACATTTACAAAGCACACACAGAAGCCAATACAATCTACATGTACTCATATTGAATATTGGTTGGAGAAATGTTGGAGAAGGTAACGGGCTGACAAATAGCAGTCGGCACTCACTCTCACGTAATATTAGACAAGTGCTCCCTCTCGCACACAAACAAGTTGTAGAGAAGTGTGCACATAGTTATTATTGCAGTAAAAGAAGCATTCGAAAAAAGGCCTTTCGTTTACTTATGCGATTGCTCTTCTTCTTCTTCTTTTTTAGCTGCTGCTGCTTGTTGTTCGTCATGCTACACGCTATTTTTGTGTGCATGTGCATAATACTTTTTTTCTCTTTTTTTTTGTATACGTGATTTTATTTCACTACGAACAAGGAATACACGATGATACTATGTGCCTGCCTACACACAATATTGATACAAGATATATTCAAGCGAGACAGACACACACGCTAAAATAAGTTTATGTTGACTGATGATGCCATTTGTTATAGGTGGATGGAGTAAGTAGTATCTGCGAACTAATGTATGTACACATGAATGCATGTAGTAGTGAAGCAGAGGGAGAAACGTCTTGCACTAATTTGTATGCAAAGGTGTAACCCAAAACAGCTCTCAAAGAGTTTCAAGTGGCAATAGTAGAGTAGTACGTATAGTAGCACGAGAAAATAGGAGAAACACGAAAAAAGTAAAGTGGAAGTGGAAAAAGAAAAAAAAAACCTGAGCTTAGGTGAAGCTCTTTTTTCGGAGAAAATGATTCTTAAGAGTTTTAGCCGACTAGGGTCGCAATAATGATGAGAAAAGGATGAATGCGGGGGAATGATGGACACTTTCTAGAAATCTGTCGAGTCTTCCAATTCCAAAACAAATACTTTGTCTACTACATCTGACTGTTTTAATCTTTAAAATAAAACAACAGCTTTTTAAAAATATTGCAACAATTTCAAGTGTACAACCTCGTGAGAATTAAAGATTCCTCAACACCTCATCACATACAATTTTTTCGTCATCAAAAATTCCTAGTACAGTTTTCCCTGCAAAAAAAATGTCTAGCTCAGCAACACAATGTAATGTCTGTCTCAAAACATCACATTGCCCCTATCATGATCATCATTCATCCCTTTTCCCACCCCTGTGTAAAATCCACATTTAAAAAAGCCACGAAAGATACACGTAGAAAGGTGAATTTTATATTTTATGAATGGATATAATATATTTAGGGAAAAAGATTTTCCTGCGGAGAGTAGTATCACACCGCATCATCAGATCTTTTTCGTACTACTACTACTGTTGCTACAAGTAATATTTATGCATATCTCAGCCAACAATCTTTTTTCTCCTTTTTATGATAGCTCATCTACACTTTTACAGCCACTTGGTGGCCTTTTCGGTGTCATAAAAAGGAAGACACAGAAGGCGACTGAGACAAGCACCGTAGCAAGTAGTTGTAGTGGTAATATATCTTGACTGTATGCATAAAATGATTACTTGAGAGAGTGCGAGAAGACACGATCCTCCTCATCTTATTCCAACAATCATGAACATGATGATGATCATCACCCTTACTTATTATCATGTGTTGGGAAAAAGATCTCTCAGTAAAAATAAGTATATTATTCACTTTTTTAAATTGCTGTGTTTTCTTTGAATAATATCTCTGAGCTTTTCATATACCTATTTTTTAAAAAAGCAAAAGAAAATCACTCTGAGAAAAACAAGGAGGGTTGAGACAGACTAGTAGAGAGAGATGCAAATTTAAATGGGGATGGCTAATATGCAAAGGAATATAAATAATACTGAAAAGGAGAATGAATGAGTTTTTTAAGTAACCCCTTTCCCACTCTTTTATGTTTTTATTGCATCTTTTAAAATTTACAGTTACACAAGAAGAAGACTACCTTCAACTGTCACTTTGTAGATTTTCACAAAGATTATGCTCATTCCGTTTGTCATCTCTCGTGTTTTTAATCTTTATCCTTCATATAGCGGTTCTGTGGTTTTGTTTGCTTCTGCTGCTTTGTGTAAATATATATATATTCTGTGTAATTTTGGTTGTGTGTGTCCCAGATGATCCATTGCATTGCTTTTTATCTTGATTCTTTTCAAAGGGTTGTGATGATGATCATTCTACTGCTGCTGCTGGTACTTCATGAATATTCATAAATGATCCGACACGACACGGTGAGTACAATGCAAAAGAATTTATGTGTGGATATATGTATGTGTATATATAAAAATGATGATCAAACTTAATAATTTTCGGGTTGGTCGTTGGTCTATCTTGTTCCCTGTAATGATGAGTTTCAAAGTATATTTACGTAGCTGATGATGATAACGATGAGAAAAGGTGTTTCTCTGTGTGTGTGATGCTTATCACATACAATTAATCTTCCTTTTCTTCTGCAAATATAAACCGACTAGTATTCCTGTGGGTCCTTCGGAGGAAGGCGTTATTTTTAATAAAATAAGTAAACTGATATACGCAACATGACGTGAAGAGGAGAGGTGGCAAAATGAAATACTTTTCTTGATGTTTAAAAAAATAAAAAAAAAGTTTGAAACTTACTACTACTCGCGAAAGGTATTGCAATCGCTGTACCGACAGACGACACAACATTATATAAAAAACTACCCACATAAATATGCGTGAATCTCTTGTACCTTTCAGATGACAGTGACCACGAACGAAGTATACCTCCTAAAACTGAGTATAGATATTAAATAATGTTCAAATATGTGTACTTGTATCATTTATTTGCTAGTTTTTTATAAGATTCAAAACAAGCCATAATTTTATTTGTGAAAAGTGTTTTTTTCCCAATACAACGTGTCTACCAAGTAACAAGATGGCAAGATCTTTGCACTACCGGTAATAAATTTCTTGTAGTTATAGAAGACGAGAAAAAACGCTTGTACTTTATTGCCTATTAAATAATATGCAATTTTCTTGCGCGGGGACCAAACAAACAGGCAACAATGAAACATTTCGACATTTCACACTCTCTCTCTCTCCCTCGTCCCGGCTCTTTTTATTTATAAAATATTAAGGCATGGCAGTAATGGCAGGTCTGGTGTGGTGCGCTGCTTGTTGCTGCTGGTACAAGAAGAAAGCAAAAAAGAAATGTAGTTCTTGGTCTCACTCAGCGTAGTATTCCCTTTGTCAGTAGAACGCATACCGAAGGCGACGCTAAATATACAAGTAATGAGTAAAATAATACCAAGTTTCATTTTTCAAAGGAATCTAACTCAACACAGCATCATTTCATCGTCATCATGACATAACTTTTCCTAAACACGAATGTTGTTCGTCTGCTTCTTATTAACAAAATCCTTTTAAAACCGCTGCTTCTGCTGCTGATATAACATCAGCCACCACCAAACAGCATCCGGAAAGATTTCTTTTTTCTTCGTCTTCTTCTGAACGTGTTTTATTGTTGTTGTTTCTCTTTGCGTGAACAGTTTCCAATGTTTTTTTACTAATATTTTTTTTCTACTGTACGGCTATATGTAATGCAGTGGCGTGCTGCTGAGCTGACCGATGCCGGTGTGATGGTATGAAGTCATGCATATTACCATTACGTTCCCTGTGTGTGTTGAGATTTCCATTTATTCACTTGCTATTAATATTATTGCACATTTTTTGTACCATAATAATGGAGAATTAACCAAGAAAGAGTGTGTACACCTCTCCCTTTTATAAAAATTTACAATTAGTTAGCCTTAAGTTATGAATCACGAGGAGTAATTTATTAGCACCTCTAAATTTTTTCCCATCTTTTATTCTTCAACGGTCATTTCATCTTTGGTTTTATTTTGTAGATTTTTAGGAGGCAGCATGAGAGCTGTTGCATGTTTTCTGATTTTCATGCTTGGTTGTCATTAATCGAAAAATATTAAGAAGAGACATGTATTTATGAACATAAAGTATGTTATGTATGCATGTACAAGCGAACATATCGAAAAATGTACTTACTGTGGTACATTTATTTATGTAAAAGGTGTAACTTCAATAATAACCTGCAGCTAGAAATTGCCGCTGCCTTTTTGTGAAAAAATGCATCACCAACTTTTGTGCATTTTAAGTAAAGTAGTAATGTTTGCAAGCAATGTAAGCAAAATAAATAATCCACAAATTTTCTGTTCTATTTTTTGATAAATACATTCAAAAATATGTACAAACCAGGTAAGCTCATAAAGCAAGCAGCCCGTGTAATTTAAGGATAAGTAGGCAGAACATGAAAACACTATCATCGCATTCAATTACTTTAATATTGTGTGTTTTTTTCTTCATTCGATCGTGTTATTTTCGGTTCAACTTTAATACAAACTCTATTTTTAGCAATTTGCTCAGCACAAAAAAGTCACGGATGAAAGAACAGAGAGATGTATCATTTACCCTCAGTTAGTCTTGTAACTTGAGACTACATACACAGTACCAACTTGCAATAAAGCAATTAAAAATCTGCATTAATTAGCAATTTAGCCTGCATTTTTATGCACTGCTCCTTCACTTCATTTCTCACTCTGACAGTATTTTGACGACTGCCTGCTGCTGTGAAAAAAAAAACTGTTTTACAACGTGCGACTGGGCAACAACGGCAACATTGTTTATGATCTTCTTTCTCATCAGGGAACCATTTGCAGATGTTGCTTGCAAAGTTGTATACCTATCCACTGTTTTTGCAGCACCCTTACAAATTTATGTGCTTAGGATGCCATTCGAGGTAATATCAGTATAATGTTTCCCAGCGAGTGAGTGCATTTTTACCCAATATTTTTTAAACAAAAAGCTGGTTTATCTTTTTGCTTGGCATTATGCAAAAAATGCACTTTTTTGTTTGCTGGCGCACAGCAGCTCATGTACAAGCATCATCACCACCACCACCTTGCCACCACCGGATGAAAAATTCGTAGGGTGCCACTACCACCACCACTACTATATATCCTATATTTAATGATGCTTATCTGAATGAGATTTTTTCCCGTTCCAACAAGATGATTTCCCAGCTAGTATACTAACTGATAAACGGGCAATGAGAAAGATAAACTTTTAACATGGTAGACAGATTGCAAACGATAATAGGTATGATGTTTACGTTTTTTGTCTTGTCCTGTCTGCGTTTGCCTCTGCACGTCATTCCACTTTATGACTCTTAAGTACATGAAGCTATGTACATGTTGACGATCATGATCGCACAACATCGGTATTTTCTTCTTTTTTTTACTGTCAAAATGACAACTGCTAAGTACATGTTGTGTTGTAACAGTACTACTAACAATGTATATCATAGACTACCCATCGAAGCAGTTCAAACCTTAATTGGTTTTATATGAGAGGTGTAAATGGAACCGGTTAAAGTGTACATAAAATTTATCTCGTTGCCATTTTATGGAATAAAAGTTAAAAGTAAATCGTGTTCTTATTAGTCGTCACACAGAGCACAAATTAAAAAAATCTACTCATGTCTTCTAATATGAGGTAATTTACAGTACAAAATGAGGAAAAAAGACAATAAATTTTAATAGCTGACTATTGAAAGCCAGTGGATTCCTGCTAACTGGGAAATTTATGATTTCAGTTGTTGTCTTTTGAAACTGACGTCTAGGACAACACACCACGCAGCCGCCATGAAGACTGCAGTTTTATAGTACCGTGTCTCTATAAAAGTTTTGTCTTTTTCAATCCAATTAAAGAAATTATAGAATATTAACTACTATTTTGCTCTCTTAATAGTTGCAATTAATACGGTCTACATATTTTTTTTTCAGTGACTCAACTCAAACCAATAATTTATGACTTTCTTTTCCACCATTTATTTCAAGCATTTTTTTATTCTCTCGGTAGAATACGAAATATTTTGTGTCACAGTTATACGTGTTTAAAGAAAATGAAAAAAAAGTTGCTGCTGATTTTTTTCTCTTTAATTTCCAGTTTGTTTCAACTAAAATACTCATTAATTATCACAATATCAGATACAGTCATCATCATCACCGGTATTTTTTCTGCTACAAGACTACTTATTCACCCGTGTCCTACAAAATGGACTATTTTCTTCTAAGATTTTTTTTCCTTTTCGTTATACCCATTGTCTACCAATCAACATGAAGCATATTATTATAGACCTACTCATTTGTTCGTGTGTTATCTAATAAACATTTTATTTTGCGATGCATGCAGACATAACAAGCAATATTATCTGTCTACTCTGCTATTTAAATTAACTACTCCCCGTAAGAACACGGTAAATTAGCCATCATAACAGCCATGTTTACAGTTCCCAATTTCACATACCTATACTTGTTCACTTTACATAGTGATGAAACAAAACAGCTTCTTTATATTAACATCAATAACCGTCAGTGATGGAGTACCCCCATTGTCGTAGATTTATATTCGTTCAGTTAATTCGCAATACAAAAAAAAAATAAGATCAGGCATTAACCATTCAGTGCAGCAGAGTCGATGAGCCACTGTCCTGTATTCTGTTCTGAATTTTATTCACATTGCATTACATTATTTTTATTTCTTACATCCGATATTACATATTATTTAGATAGGTACAGGTGTGTGCTGGGTGTGTTCCTATCTCGTGAACAGCAAAACACTCTTTCTAGTAAATTTATTACCTGTTTTTTTCTTTATAAACTGGTACTAAGGAAGAAAGATTTTTATATTGCCATCTGCTTCACTAGCATTTATTCTACTGTTTTTTATACCAAAACAGGAAATACATTAAGTAAGCCATGATATGTGCAACTTTTATAAATAATTGATGGGATATTATAATATGTTGTGGTAATTTAGTAAAAATTGTAATTAAAAGATGACAGGAGAAATATGAATCCTTTTGTCTATTAACAACATCATCATCGTAGTTTCATACAAAGTAGTTGTATTGTAATAACAATGCAATATACACATTCAAATAAATTAAACTAGGTAGTTTCCCTTTTCGCACTAACTAAATGCAAATGTATTTTCTCTCACTCCCGAGGAGCAACTTTTCTTCTTTTTCTTTCTGAATAAAATCAAAATTTCAAATCAAAATGCGCAGTGCACACAAACTTGTGTGCAAGTATTACATTTTCCTCTTAAAGAAAGAACCGCCTATAACTAATACTGCTACTGGTATATTATTTATTTGTCTATTGAATGAAATGGTTTTGTTCTGTTCGTGCTACTGATGATGATGATTTGATACGTGAGATTGTTCTGACAGATGAAGACATATTATGCATAATGCCTACGTGCATGGTTTTTGCCGAGATGCAATGCAATGGAAATGTAATAATAATTTTTACGTCCTTTTTTCCCTCCGAACATGCTCTTAAAAGGCTAATCATCACAATTAACAAGATGCTTAGCGGCTCATTTAACATGAGAAAGGATGATGCTTGATCTTTGTAAATTTATACTAATTAAACTGTTACTACACGGAATCAACCGCGCACTCATCTTCTACTTAGGTAACCTGTTGCATTGATGATAAATCGTTAAAAAATTCAGTTGTTGGCAGCAGTCTTATTGTCTTTTATTCTTTTTGCGGTTAAGACAAAATGCTCGCCTACTGCCCATTGATGATGTGATATCCTATTATCTTGCTTCTGTAATAATATCCATGTTATGTTATTAAGGAAGTACAACAGGAGCACGCAAAGTACATCAAATATCCAAAAAGAACAAGATGTTATACTTATTAATTTGCAACATTGTTGCTTCTTTTGTTATCAAATTGAGATATCAACTGTTTAACGCTTTATACTTTTTGCGGCTCCGAGTTGCACGACCAGTAACTAAGATTCTTCAGAAAAATAACTGATTGCCTACGCATTCATTTGAACCGCTTGATAGTGACGATAAAAAGGTGTATAATATGTAACATGTAATATTTTTGTAGAATAATAGCAAATTTTAATGAGTAGGCATTGTTTTACACGTCGACATTCTAAGATGAAAATGATGAAGAAGCCGGTTTTAATTTTGTCTTATCTTTAAACCAATTAATTATCCTTGTTATTATGACCAACAAACTGATTTATAGATATTCAGACTTGTAAACGACATGTACCTTTTTAGTTTTTTTATTCCACTCATTACAGAAAAAAACGAATATCAAATCACATTTCACCTACAATAAGCCAAACCCTTTTTTCCAAACGGTAAAATACAGATGTATGAATGAGGTCATGATGTGTATCTGTGTGCAAGAAGAAAAACGTAAACTTTACGCACAGCTTACAACCCAAAGAAACTCTCTTCACGATCGTCTCTTGAACTACGGCACGAGGATACGACGGACGTGACATGGTTCAGGCTAAAAAGAAAACAATTCTCTAGATAATTAACGATAATAATTAGTTAATCACTTTTTGACGATGATGTTTTGCACAGTATATTTCTTTTGTTTGAAAGGGTGGTGTGTGCTGGCTGAAGAGTGATGATAGAGAGAACTCCTGGCTTTTCTATCAAAGAAACGGACAAGCGCAGGCGGAAGAAAAAGGTAAAGAGATGTAAACAAGGTAGATATATGAAAGGAATTTAGCTTTCATTTCTCTATTTGTCTAATAGCCACTTACACACGTGCTTTTTATTGTGTGCTTAACCACCACCATCAGCTACTTGTGTACACAAAACAATTTCTTTATGCCTTTTTCGACAAAGTAGTGTTGCGTAATGGTAAAAATGCAAACACACAAGAAGAGAGGGAGAGAGATAATGAAAAATTCTCCTTCTGGAATTTTCAAGCGGTGATGATTGCCCATTCCATCCGTCACTCGCCCTTGAAGATGATTAATATATTATTATGAATTCTCGCCCACGGTATACATGGCTGTCTGCCAGTTAGTTCCTAAAATGGCAATAATAACCATGTGTAAAAAGCAGTATCAATGTGCACATAATAATATGTCTTGTTTTGACGATATGATGACGGTGATGATGATAATAGTGTGACGCTTTTAGTGAGAGTGAATGAATGCATTTTACCACTTTATTGAACTTTATCGGTCGTCGGTACAGACACATTTTTCTTCTCTGAGAAAAAAAAGTAAAGAAAAAATGTACACAAATACTTGTTCCTCATATACACAGTTTTTTGCTTGATTTACCATCCTTTTTCCTCTGTTTCTCATTATCCACAGCTGTCTGTGCTATTATACAAGAGCACATTGGGTATGGTATATATGATTATTGTGTAAAAAGGAATAGAGGAACCAAACCCTAAATTAAGAAGGGAGAAAGTAAATAAGCCTCAGGAGAATCTCCATTCATCTGTGACTCAGGCATTTTTATACGCGCTTTGCTGTTCCACTCTGTCTCTATTATTCATTTGCCACCACCACCACCACTTGTTTTGTTGTTTTTTTTCTCCTAAGCTTATAGAAAATTGCCTTGCTTTCTGATCGACAAAGTATTATATGCATTGAGATATCCCGTCTTGTGAAAACGGAATTAAATGAAAAGAATACAGCAATAATGAATAGAACCGATCATCATAATCATCATCACCGTCATCATGATTATCTGATGGGGAAGGGCTGCGCAAAGAATGAGTTGCAGCTATATAGCAAGTGTTTTTGATATACCTATACATACATATGTGCACTATGTGTGTGCAATTTTATACTATATGTTATTTTTTTGATAATGTTCATTTTTAAGAATGAAAGCTTGACATGGCTCACAATATGTAAGTAGAGACTTGAAGAGAGCATAAAGATTGACTGAGAGTGACAGTGTATATTTTTTTATTCTCATTGATCGCAATATGTGCACACAAAATATTTACTTGCGTATTATTGCATTTTGTTGCTGGCTGATACAAACAAAAAAAGATCGGATCAGAGAGCGCTTACGTACACGGGCGATAAAATGTATTGATGACAAGTAGAAGATGGAACAAAAAAAAGAGCTTGTCTTCTTCATTTCAGTTGAACAATCAATGCGTGAAGTAATGGTGACAACGGTTTACATGGACCACAAACGAAAGAGAAAAAAGTGTATAAAACAAAATAAACAGGACGACATCAAGTGCGATGTATGTACAAGTGGTGTTGTAAGAGATGTTAAATAACGCATTCAAAGTGAAAAAAAAGATGGGATGATGGTGATGATGATGTGAAGGGTTTATGTGTATCAGCTACACATTTATATTGTCTGTGTTGTTGGCGGTGATATTAGTAAAAATGATGACGGTGATGATGAGGATTTTACATCTCATCACATCACCCATTGACACTTGCAGTCAAATAAAGGAAAATTAATGACTGAAGTGACAATGAGCAAGGTTCACAACTTTTGATTATATTCGTTGTAGTGGGCTGTTACAGACATTTGCTGTAGGATACAGCAATGGTACCCATCGCACAGTAATAAAAAAGTTACCCTCTACATAACTACGCATTTACATCTAAATGCCTTTTACTTGCTTGTCCCATCTTTAGAAATTGGGATTGACTTTTTCTAAGCATTGCATAGCTCTCATTATTATGATTAGCTAAGTACCACATGAAACTTTTTTCCTATTTACTAGAATATACGGTACGATATGAAGTTTCACCTTATTACATGATACACCTACATTACCTATTGCTTACTGCAGACCATAGTTATTGCGTTATTTTTACAGCAGGCAGCAAAGAGAAACATTTTATTGATCGCTACTAATTTTAAACTTGCAAAATGGAATGGGTGACTTGATACGACAAACAAACTGGTAATGAAGGTATGTATATATTATGTATAGTATTGAACCTTCAATGACATGCGCTTAGTTTATTGCCTGTGTATTTGTCTGTTGTTCTTTTGGATTGAATAATATTACTTTACTTAGGTATTCCTTTTGCTTCATAATACTCAGTCAAATGACTGGTTTTATTTGTTGGGCTTTTACTTTTTTATACTTCGTCAAGAGGGATCAAGCAGAGTGATGAAGAAGAAGCGTGGCAATATTTTATGTAATTTTTCTGAGCTTGTTGCTTGTCTTTGTGTCTAGCTGTTGCATGCGTGTCGTCTTGCTGTCTGTGGGTTGATGATTATGAGTATTGAACTTTTCAATGAATATTGAGTAGTTTTCTTTAAATTGCAAACAGACGTGGAGCAAGTTAATTTGGAATTTTGACGATATGCAGCCGTGTAAATTTGAAAAAAAAATGTTTTACTTATTCATCCGTGTTGGCTACCAAATCGGATTTTTAAAACCTTTAATTTTTAACACATGTTGTTGGCTTCAGAGCTTTCATCAGTCGCGCATCGCGCAAAAAGTGTTGAGGTTTTTGAATGGTTTTGTTTTGCTTTGCCTATGATCAGCTTTGTGTTGGGGTGGTATGGTGGTGGTGCTTTATAATATGTACCTACGTCTGTTGATGTTTGACAGGACGGTTTAAAATCCTTTTCTGTGTGAGAGACCAACTTGTACATAAACCCCTCGAGCTTATGTTTTTCATTATCGGGGTATTAGCACCTTCCCTTCCATCCTCTTTTAGTTGAGATTTTTTATTTGCTTGAATGGATTTTAAACACTTTTATTTGAAAATCCGTTCAAACAAAATACATAATACGTTAATAATGCCCAACTTAATTTATATTCAAAATGTTTTTATTCTCTTCTCTGATTGAACTTTATGTACATTTTGCATGCTCTGATGGTGGTGGCTTGTGTTGAAAAGATTATATAGCTTAACCAAGAGTTGGATTGGAATGTTTTTCATTGTGTGCGTATGACTTTGACAGGGTTCAATAAGAACACAACACAACTGCATAGCCGGGATCACTTGTCTGTTGTAGGTACGTAAAGAGAATCCCGTTTTCGGGTACAAACCAGCATCAGCTCTTTGGTGAGGTTTACAAGGGAACTGTTTGATCTCTTCCGTTTCCCCCCGAATTTCCGCTAGGTTTCACTAACGTCTGTCCGACGTCACCCTTTCCTGCTTTCGTAGAGAAAGCAACCGTTATTTCTTGTACTTTATCTCAGATGCGCCACACAAATTGACTGTGTGAGTAACAGCCATACGAATAAAAAGCGAACAGTAAGAATGTATGTTTTAAGGTTGAATCACATTCAGGTCTGTATATGTGAGTTACATGGACTACCTTTTAATTCAGCTTAGACATTTTTTGACATTAGAACAAAGGCAAAGGTTTTACCCTTGACCACCTGCATGCACACAAGAATATATTGAGCTACGAGGCAATGCAACCAAACCAACACTACTACATTATTAACTTGTGCAATATTATGTACAGCCCGCAGTTCTTTCCTTATGCAGTTTAATTCAAAAATTGCTTCTCGTCACAGAGAAACAAAGTCCACAAGTAACCTGTAATTTCTGCTGTCATATAAATCATCAGTCGTTGTACAGCTATAAATAATGGCAATAATAATAACGGGCTGACTTTTTATCGTTCAACTCAATCACAACAGCAGCAGTAAAAAGCTATCAAACTACTACATCATTCGTAGAAGCAAAAAGTACTTATTTCGTTTGTTTCAACTCATCTATAAACACAGCCCTTTTACAATGATGATGGCGGTAGCAGTGGTGATGATGATGGTGTTGGTAGCGGTCGAAGGCAACAGGCATTAAAAATCGACATCTTTGTATATATTTATATAACCCAGTTTTTCTAATATGTAACAAAGCCATGCAAAGAGAGGTAGCAAAATATAGAAACCTACGGTTCTAACTTATTTCTGTTGCGATATTAGTTTGGTCCCCCTTCTCATAAAATCTGTATCTATCGTTTACCCACACTCTGCCATCGCTACTTGTTTGACTGGAAACGATTAACGTTTGACGAATGTGACCCATCACACAGAGGCTGATTATAGGCAAGTAGTATATAGTGAGATGAACCAAGACAATGATAAAAGAGGGGAAGCCATTGTGCGAAGCATTTTGATATTAATCAAGAACAAATATAATCATCAGAGGTACAACAAAAAACCTTATATAAAATGTCTTTGAATGCATTTATTTCAAAACAGAAAAGACAATTATCTAGAATATACGTAGATTGCGCAGACTTTAAAATTATAGTGACTTTTTGCATACTGAAATAACTTTTACAAAATATTTTCAGTAGTGACAGCATCATCAGACTGATTTTGACGAAAGTAGCCACACACATTTTCATCAAGATTTTGCCACAAGTCAACAAGTGGCAAGTCACTCTTCTCAGAATTTTAGGGTTTAATAACAACTCCCATCTTGGTCGAGTTGAAACAAGGCATGTGCTCAAAATCAAAACTGACTCTCGTAATATTTGAGTGATGTACTTAATTTTTTTTACAACGAATACTTTTACGATACGCTAACGATGGGAGTACTGTAGTACTGTTAATCTGAAGTAAATCCAAAACGCAAAAGTCACTTCCGATTTATTTTTACAAAAAAAGAATGAGTATGTGTATGTATGCATAGATCACAATAATAGCAATCCATATAGCTCCTTGGGGCCATGCAACAAGCCAAAAAAATGAGAAATCGTGCATTCTTAAATAAGGTACAAATCAGAAACAAAAAAAAGAAGTCACGACGCTACAAACTGTTCTTGTTGTTTGCCAGCAGAAGCAATATTTTGTCTTGTTTTTCTTTCCAACTTAGTTTATTAAAAGCGCACCCACACAAAACAGATAGATAATAATAAGGCATTGGTAAGCATTGTTGGGGTTCCTCTTTTCTTTCTCTCCCGTCTGCCTGTCTGTATGTAAATAAGCTACCAAATTCTAAATTGAAAATGATCAGAGTTCAAATGGTCCGTAACATTCAACTTATCATCTGATAGTGTAAATGCTTACATTTCGTATGACTGCTAAAGTACAAGCAGACAGCGGGGAATCTCTTGCAATGTTTATGTTTATCCAAGATAGTCAAGAGATACATAGTAATACATACACAGACACACAGATAATAGATAGTGGATCAGTAGTAGTATAATAATAATAAGTAGGAAGCAAGAAAAAAGAGGCAAAGGTGAAATGAGATGAAATTTTTTTGGGGTGGGCCAAGACTCATTAATCTTGAAAATAATCGTGCCCTTGAGGAAATATGGAAAAAAGCTGGGATGTTTGTACAAAGTTTGCCTGTCTGAAAATACAAATATATTCTAGAGACTTGTATTATTGTAGTTAACAGTTGAAAGCTTGAGAATAAATTTGTAAAAGTTTTTACAAAAATGGCATCCATACAATCCGATTTATCATCATCTTCATTTTCCATATCGTACCAGAGGAAACAACAATAACTCGGTTGCCACCACCGTGTCTCTTCTCTCTTTTAGTGAAAAGCTATATAACCCTCGCCAAAACGCAAAGAATAGAACGTCTGCATGTATACTTACTTGAGTTGAGTAGCCCTCTTTTCCCGTTCTCCTGAACATCTTGACAAGATGGTTATGAAATTCTTTATTTCTCTGGAGTAGTGTAGTGTGTAAAAATGTGATTATGCATAAGAGAAGCAGTGTCGTTTGTTGTATGACTTATTGTGTTCCGTGTATTATGAAGAAAATCGACTTTGCTTCTTGCTGGTTTTTTTACTCCTTCATTTTCTTTGCACTTATTTCTGAGAATCCTGCATCGTCTCTAGTATATGCATAATATTTATACAATTTATAAACTTAATATGCATGATACTTCCGTAACGTAATAATATGAAAATAAGAGTGCACAAGTCATTCCTCGTCTTCCTTTATCTCTTATGACTCGACTTCATTACTATATATGTATGCGGCGAGGAGAACAACAGAAGTAGAAATTGGAAGCCGCTCTAGCAACCATGAGTCTACTGCTTGTACAGAGCCGTACCGACCGACGCAAGAAGTTGATTTATACTTTCAAAAAGAAGGGATGAATGATGATCTTCTACTTTGTGAAAAAAGAAAAATATCTGCAGTTCCATTCTACTCACTCTCCGATGAATATACTGCTCTAGCTCTCTCTATCTATTTGTCTGCTTCTAAAACTACTAAAGTTGTGGAGTGGCACGGCGGTGGTGGAAGAAGAGAGGGATAATGGAACAAAGCTTATAGCTCAAGTGTGTTTAAGTAGATGGGCTTCTTATTTTTATTGTTATAAAAAATGAATTATAATAAAAAATAATGGTATGCAACGAAGATGTGAATAAAACAGCTATAGGTGCACTAAGCTTGACATGGCATACTTTCACTGTCTTGAAAATTACAGTAAGCTTGTGAATATTTACTGATATAAGCATTCATAGTTTTAATTTTTTCAATTCATCTTCAAGACAAGCTGGAGGAAACTAAAATATATATCTGTGAAGACCGATCACTGTAATTTTCAAAAGTCTTTGAAATACAGACGATTAGACATGAAAAATAGGAAAAGAATACCAAGGGACCTTTCTTTGTTTTGATCCAAGCAATTCTACACACATTCTTATCACAATCATCATCGTCATCTTATTAACCAGATTATTATTTATGCACCTACTCACTTCGTAGTCAGTGTTTTATCTGTTTAGCAGCCTCCAGAGCTGGAGGCTCTTTCATTTGCCATAATGCATGAATATCTAAACTGGTTGACTTGTTGTCAAACTTTCATACAAAAGGTTGTGTGAAATAACTTATTATCCTATTCAAATCACTTCCCCTAATCAAAAGGGCTGAGGGTGGTGTGGTGATGATGAAAAGTAAAGTGATGATCATGCAGCACCAGTCACTATGGCTAGCTAGCTACTTCATCCTCATCATTCCATCCAACCAGCAGAACAAACTCCTAATCAGTTTCGGTGTTGTCTGTCATGTTGTGATTCCAGTCTAGTAAGCAGTGATCATCATCAAAGAGGTGCCACTTGATACGTATGAGAAAATGAGAAGGGAAGAATGCCGACACGACGACATCATCGTCAACACGATGTTTCTCATATAGTTCATAGTTCACAAGAGCGACGTAGATAGAGAAAAAATACACAATATTGCTGTTTTGTTTGCTACTTTATAGAATACTTGCATAGATTATTTTGTGATATACTTCATAATCAAGATCCCACAGAGTTACACAAAAGAGGCGTGAAAGCCATCAAACCAGGACAGGCTTAGATATAACCGACACATGGACAGATTAGCCTTTCTCCGTCTTTCCCGTGCCGCCGACAAGTTGACAGCAACGGAACAACTTGGAAAATCTCATCAAGTTTAAGGAACTGTCTGATTTGCATAGTAGGAAAAATTTATAATATTATTAGTATGCTTTATGATAACAATGTTGTGGTTCTGTACGTGTGTAAATAAAAAAAATCTCTCTGACAGTCACGTTTTTTTAATAAAGAGGAGTTAAATACGAATTATTTTGCAAAAGTAAAAACCTGGCTGCATAGATTTATTTTCGTAATATTTCCTTCCTGCTGCAACGTCTCTACTCTCAACCTCAGCGCCCGGACATTCTAATATATCCTCATCAACCTTTAGAGGGAATAATACAGTTACAGTTATTAATTGCATATTATTGTCTCTCAAGTTAAACATTGGATTTAACTAAATAGAGTGACAGAATCAAAACCGATCATCATCCTAGTTCATCACCCATCCATCTCTGTTTGTAGACTATGCTTCCATAGTGCGTCAACATATCATGAAGAATCCATCGCATCCTCAGTCAGTAACTGCACTCATCTACACGGCCATTCTAGTTTAATTACATCTAAGTCATCAAATTTAAGGTCATTACGCCACTATCATTACCATCATCATTTTCTCTATTTCTTCACGTTCTTTTTTTGTTTAATTTTCTTCGTTTTATCTCATTTTACTACCACCACCACCTGGTTATTCTATTGCTGAGCACTGTGTGATGTAAATAAATACCTATAGATAATAAGCTGCAATAAGAAAGTCAGTAAACTTGAGTGTGATGTGAGCCGGAATGAAAAAGGTGGCATAATAATGTCATTGCTTACAACAGAAAAACGTGCAAAGGTACGCACGTACGATAGAGAAAGAATGAAAGTTGTATAACGTAGAAATAATAAGGTTAGTGTAAAGTGAACAAGCTGGAAACACATTATTCACAGGCAATAAAACTGCAGTTTAATTCAAGGGGAGGGATAGTGTGGTGTAGAGTAAGCAAACATGGATAGTAAAAGTGTATAATATGCCTGCATGGGTATAGGTGGTTATTTTCAAAGGAAAAAAATACACCGAGCGATCAGGTCACAAACAGACATAAAAATAGAAAAGTACAGACAAACACAAAAAATATCCAAGAAAATCTTTTTAACCAAGCCTTAAAATAACGAGATGGTGTGTGCCCACCACCTACCACCCGACCCTCTCAATAATATCATCCAAAAACTTTTTATATGGCTTTCTTACTACATTTATGAATCTCTCTGGCACTGTGTCCTGACCTGAATGACACTCATGAAATGAAGGTAAGAAAATACAACACCGGTGCGTGGCAATGAACAAATCCAACTTGAGTACTAAATGATTCTGTTATAAATAAGGTAATCACATTAAAAACCCTAAAAACACATAAAAGCTGGCAGTTGGTTTAGTTTAGATTTACCACACCACCACCAACCAGCAACAACAGTACTCATCCTTTCCATCGTCTTCCCTAACTTTTATGGTGTTGTTGCATTTTGAAGAGTGCGAGTGGAGTGTGTCGTGTCGTTTTTGTCACCCATTCACATTTGCTTTTTATGAGATCTTTCCACTTGTGTCATTCGTTTCTCTTGGAAAACAAATAAGTAGAGCATCAGCAGCAGCGACATTAGTTTAAACAGATAGTTAGTTTTTTGAAGAGAAATAAGATTCGAGAATCTGGTTCTTTTGTCAATTTTATGGACGTTAGTTTTTACACTCTTTTACTTACACAGCCAACTTATTTTAAAACAAGCCATTGCTTGCCTTAACTTTAAGGAAATAATGTAGACGATGATGAGGCCACGCTACATAAAAATTGAGAATAAAATTAACAAGAGAAACGATCAAATTTGATGAGCATTATTGAGTACATTAAGAAATGAGAAAAGCAACGTGTTTACTGTTGACGTTCTCGTGCTTATGTATAGGGAGTTGCAATGCCTTTGGTTTTTACTGCGTTAGGTTCACCATAATTTCTTTTGCATTATTTCCACTTTCTTTACAAATGAAAATTGATCAAAATGAAATGTAAATGTATTGCCATCTATCTACCCAAGTGTCTCGCTCGCACCCACATATTTTTTTCGGATATGCAATGTGTCTTTTTATATGCCCCCTCCTGTCGTTTTGTCCCTTGTTTTGCCGACTTTTATACGTGTTTAGCGAGAAACATCCACCGTTATCCTTATTTTGTACAGTGACTTCTCGTTCTACCCTAAAAGTCACTAATCGCAAACAATTTCCCTTAAGAAAAGCGCAAAAGAATAAGCCAGAATTTATACATCTATTTGGAAGATTGTTCCGTCTATTTTTTTGGGGAAAATACTGCATTCCTCAGAGCAATAATAATTCCAACTTAATATCTTTATCCAAAGCGACATGTGTTTGTGCCCATGTGTGAGTTAATGAATTTTCATGAGTCCTTTGGGTGAAATTCCAGTTTATATTGAAGTTAACTACATACATCACAGAAACATTTCCTTCTCTTGTCTTACATATCAAGTCATACACATAGTGCAACAAACATTGTAGAATAAAAGTACAAAAAATTATCTGAATGAAAATTACACCCGACATACAACACTGTAATGCTGTGTCTTACTTATTCTCATGATGATTTAGATGTTCCTTTTATTTGCCATTTGTATAATAATACGAAACAGGGAAAGGCTCCACCAGGCCCAAAAATGCTGTGCCTTTTGGAATTTTTTCTCTCTTCTTTTAAACGGTATTATATAGAGTTGGCATATGATGGCAGTGGTGGTATATAACGCAGAGAAAAAAATAAATTTATTATGAATATTAGTTACGAGTACGACCACCACAAAAAAAGAAGAATTTGTGAGGATCAGCCTCGTGTGGCTTTATGCCTCTGCACCTCATACATAACGCAATATGTACAAGACATCAATATAATAATCACCCTGTCGTGCAAAAGTAATTATTTTAAATTACCACACATTGTAAATGCATCATTATTATTTTCATTATCATCGTCATCGTCAAAAGTTGGCACTTGCTAGAAAAAAGCAAATCATTCGTCATCATAACCGTCATCAGTCCATCCACAGAGGACACAAAAGAGGCAGCAACCTATAAGCATCGTAATTATTTTGAAAATTACTTTCCATTTGCCAGCCTATTCAGCTTGTAATCCTCTCAATATATAATATGTAAGCAATATTTGCTCAAAAAATGAAATAATTCGCAATTCTAATGTGTAATGAAAATAATTAGTAGTAAATTACATTTTAACTGTTTAACAATTACAACTACTTTCCACCTTTTTTTGACTGCCTGTCCAAATATTTATTATTTCAATAACAATAAGTCAGGTATTTATAAAGGAAGAGAAAAGCATGACAAACATTGTTGCGTTTTATGTCCGTGAGTGTGTGTGCATGCTTGCATTTTAACATGACTGATTATTGTAAACAATTTAATAACTTTTAACAAGATTGCTTATTATCATCCTGATGATTATGATGATAATAACGACAACAACAACGACGAAATTTTACAGTGAGTGAGGTGAGGTGAGATTGTGGTGGTGTGGTGATTTTATTTGCTCATGTACCTTTCATGTACACACATATATAAATATTACATATCATCTATCTTTCCGAATCGCACCTTTACTTATTTACTATCTGTTCAAAAGCACTCCATCAAAAAAAAGAAAAGAAAACTCACAAGTCTATTCATTTTTCACATAATCATTTAAGTATGTTCACTATTTGAAAAGAAATCCACACCCTCGCGTAAGAAAATGATGACTTCAATGTAATGAACAGGACAACAAAAGGAGCTTTTTGCATTGTGGAATTATATAGCAAATTACATACAATAAAACAAGTGTATTGTTAGCAGCGTGTCTTACCCCAACCCATCTTATTTTACACGCTATTATGTTCCATTCGGGCTTTTCCCAACACTTACAAAAACAGAAAACGAAGAGAAAGAGTATACAAAAGGTTCAAATATGTATATCTTTATGTCCTATAATACGGTGATGAAGACTCTTTTATATAGATATGTATTTTATCGGGATAAAATACACACATTTGCACTTTTTCCTCCTTTTTTTGTGCACGCTTACTGATGTGAACTTGGTTTATAAGACTGGAGATGTGCAGAGAGAAAAACGTATATACAAAATGGAAATTGCTAATGATTCCCTGCCGAGATGATTGTTGATGTGACATTCATACGGACAAAATATCCAAGTTTAAATGCTGTGGACCCTCCTATTTTAAAGGTTAAATTTTTTTATGATATTTGGTGTCGGCTTTATTTCGTACTTATTTGCAATGTGTAAATATGATTTGCATTTACTAATAGTTGCAAAGGAAGATCTTGAGTTTCAGTTTATTTTTTGGGTAAGCCAATATTATTATTCATTTAACAGTGCTTTCTTTAGTGCAGTCTGTTGATAAACTATGCATCTCGGGGATTTTTCACTTTGCACTTTTTTTGGTTTCTAAAATGGCAAAATTTACCATTTAAGGATTTGAACCAGAGTAAATTTTTAAAGTTTAAAATTGAATTATTGAGTAAAGAGTGCAATATACCTACATAGTTCAGCTTTTACTTTATTTCAAAATAATAATAAAAACTCCCATACAAGGCCTCACTTACTTTGGAATTTGTTTGTCTGTATGATGTACTTGTTTGCCAAAATCAAACAAGATTTAGAAACAGTATCAGTATTACTCTAGCAAAAATAACATTAAGGATAATACTATGCAATAATTTCTTGTTTTGAACCTGTTGCATTCGATCGTATGGAAGAATAATGTGATCAATAAATAAGAAAATGTCATCCACTTAAGTATTGCAGTTGAGTCCTTTCTCTCACAGAGAAGCTTTTTATGCTCTGTCAAAACAAGATGGATGGATCATCAAGACAAGAAAAGTAGAATGAGCGTGTACATTGTCGGTGACAATTTTGACAGGGCAGTATATTAAAGGGCCATGTTAAAAATACATAAAACTGACATGCATACAATGACAGGTGAAAGACGAAGATGACTTATTTTATGGCCAACTTAAATACAAATTCTACAGCACTTTCAAAAACACGTTATCATATTACAATCATGGCTTGGAGTATTCGTACAATCACTTTTTTATGATCATTTTTATAACAAAGATAAATTCATTAAAATGCTGCTCGGTCAAAAAGTCAGTTAAGATGTAAAGAAAATCTGACATTGGATCTCTCTGTCTCCCGTGTCATTGTCACCAGCAATTTTTCTTTTGAATATCATTAAATGGTAAGTTAACTAACATGTGTAATGGAGCCGAAGAAAGAACAAGTTGAGCTACCCATTCGTTTTTTTAAAAAATGAATTTTATTCTATTTCTCTTACCTTTTTGTATGAATGCGGATGTATCAAATAGCAAAACAATGCGAGTAGTAAAACCTTTAAAAAAATGCTTGACTAGTAATTTGGCATGCATAGTCACGCAATTGGTTATGTAAACCCGCCCTCTACTCACATAAATGCATGCAAAATATGCATAAAAATTACATGTTTCGTTTTTTTACAATGTTGCTGATTTTTACCACTAATATATTCATTTAGAAAAAAAGGTGCTGCTGTTGTGCATCGTTCCGTTGGTTGGCTGGCTAAATCGTTGCTGTCTGTTGTAGGTGTCAGTAATGTGGTGGTGGTTGGTTGGATGAAATAGTAAAAGAAGATACATGGTTAAGAATATCTATACGAAATTTACATACTATAATGTAAGCTTGTAACTGTCACAAAATAGTTACACATGGGCTTCACTTGCCAGGTGATATACATACATCGTAAAATAAAAGTTTAACATTTTTATCGCTTTTACATATAGGCTAAATGTATACATAGGTATATAGCAGTTTCTCGCGTGTCCCATCTTCCATGTTTGCAAAAAAATCGTTCATGTTAACTGACCATCATAGAACCTCCTTATTATGTATATATGGCTGCAGCTACCAACTAAATGAAAACTTGATGAAAAAAATATATATTCCATTAAATTTTATCGCATTCTACATTTTAGCCTTTTCTTCTGTTTAACTTTATTCGTATTTCCTGTCTCATCAGACCACCACCAAATATTCGTTCAGAAACTCATACCCATTTGGACTTTTTGAATTTTGAACTGCACCAAAAATCTGTTTCATTCAACTTGACTGGATGCAATAATGCAGAATAAATTGCAGCATCAAATGTTTCCAGAAACCCTTTCAGTTTGAACCAAACTGAAACGTAGAGTCTGTAAAAAAATATGCTAGGGTGTAATGCGATTCTCTTGGAAAGGGAACATTTTTACCCGGAATTCAAAGCCATTGGCCTGAGGAGTTTAGCTATGATGTCAACTGATCCAAATCTGAATAATCTTCTCCTAAAACCATATATGTGAATAATGACATTGTGCAATGTGTATGACATCATTATGTCGGCCCATGAATTGTTCCATATGTACCGCGATGGAAAAAAATGAATGTGGATAGATCTGACTGCTGCTGCTGCTGGGGAAAATTTGGTAAAAACAGAAGGGTGGCATTTCCACCACCACAATAGTCAAAAGTCAGAAGATGGGAAAATATAAAAATGTCAAAATTGAAGAGCAGAAAGAAAAAGAAGGGGAGTTTAGAGAAAGTGGATTTTTCCCACTCACTCATTCCTTTTTTTCCTTCACAGCAAAATTTCCTTTTTTTGTTCTTACTACTGTACTCTCCCTAGATAACTTCAAACGCTCTCTGTGTGTTTCTTGTCGGCGATGTTGTCAAGGA
>JAHZMZ010002183.1:0-10279 GCA_027743805.1 Lepidocyrtoides sp. E14
CATGTATGAAATAAGTCGAGCGATCGGTAGTGCGTCTCAACTATTTTCTGAAAAGGAAAGGTAACAGTGCTTCAGCATAAAAGAAAAGAAAACTGCTTCAAAAGTAAAAGAGAAAAAAGTTTCAGTGCATGAAATCATTTTAGACGTCTGTAGCATGAAGAACTGAATTCAATTGAAAAAAGCAGCCAATTCAATCTATTCTCAAATAGTTTGCCACCACCACCATCCTATGCTTTCTTGATGATGTTCGTATGTGTAACTACTTTTTTCTCGTCTCTTTCATTTTTAAAATGAGTTGGTGCTCCCTATTTTACTCCTGAATGATGGAAAAAGAAAAGTCCAGTTTCCAAAAAAGAGGCTTTCTTTTCCGGGTTGTGTTACAAAGAGAATACTTCATACTTACTGTGATGATCATCATGGCCAGATGAGAAGCCTATTTTCAGCTTGAAAGACCAAAGGAAACGCGGAAAAATTATCGAGCTGTTTGGAGGTGATGTGACTCAACTACTGTTTTTGACTTACTATAAAGAGCTTTTTCAAAAGGTCGGAAAACTAAGTAGCAGTAATAAAAGAGAAACATTTACAAAGAAACTACTTTGTTAATGAAATTTAGTCAGCCGTATACACACATGAAAAACAATTTTCAGATCAAAATCATAAACAACCCCTTATATACTTACTGTCAGATGATTAAAAGTCTTAATTGATGAAAAAAATATGCATCATTTAGTAATTCTTAGCTTTTCTCATGATGTATGCACGGAAACTGGTAGATTTCTATTAGTAGTTTTTGCAATTTTACTCTTTCTCGGTTCCTCAATTTATAAAATGTGTGGATGGATGAAACAAGATCAAAATTTTGGGTTTCCTGTACTTCCTAGAATGGATGAAGACTAACACTTAAATATGTTTACCCAAATAAAACTTTCCAAAGTATGTTGTATACTGAGTATTCCTCAGCAAGCAGTAGCAGCACTTGAGTTGAGATGGACCCTGTATATCCGCCTTTCCTGTTGTGTGCACTCATTCTTTCACAGTCAGTCAACTTTTCTTCCTACATCCTTCCTCTAGCATGCATGGTTTATTTTTAGTCACTATATGTGCTGATAGAAGTTGAGAATTTGTTGTTATAAATTTACATGCATATACACATGTATATATATATATATATCTATTTCAAGTAATCTCAACTAGATTCTGACAAGCTGCTGGGCCACTACGAGTTAAGAAAATTTCTTGACAGCATTGTTTCAGTTGGTCGGACTTGTCATCTCTCTTGAAAGAAGCAGACATTATTTTTGTCTTTTATATGTATAATTCTAACTGTGAATGTGCACCTCTGTCTCTCTTTCTCATCTCATACATCTCTTGTGACATGACACTCGTAGTTATGTACAGTCGAACTAAGTTTGGTCCGTAGAAAAAAAAAGTTTTATAAAAGCAGTACATCCGGTCCAAGTGTGGGGAATAAGGATACTACTGGCAAAAATAATAGATGCAGGTTGCTCAACTGCAGCGGAGAAGTGGGAAGTAAACTAAAAGTAAGTTAAGCAAAGCACAAAGAAAAAGTTTGGACAATCCAATTTACTTTTTACTTAGCTATTTAGCGCATCATTTTATTCCACTAACTCATTAGTTAGATTCGACGAGAGGCAGTTAGGCGTATGGCGCATGTGACAGGATATTAGAGCAATGTCACCCTGACTTTTATGAAGAATTGACTCAACAAAATCTTGAAATTATGTATTTCATATTTCGCTTGAATGAATACCAAAAAGTAAGGGATGATGATAATGGTTGATGGGGTACAGTGGTATGCTTGGTAATGTTGATGGAGTGAAGACATGTCTCCGCTTTGCTTATTACTCATAAATGCGTTAATTTTTGTGGGATGTGACGAGCCGAAAAAATATGGTAAAACTTTTCCATTTTCACCAGTGACAGACGACGGATCTGCACCTAAATAGCTGTGTTTTTATCCCAGAATGGGGAAGATTTTACCCGTTATGATAATGGGTACATCCCGAATTCTAGACCCGCTTACTGAATTCACTTGATAATAAAACATCCCTCACTCTGTACACTTGTATAGGTATATATATACCTACCTACTCATATTTAGCCTTAGTGTATATGCTGAAATTAGTCAAGCGTAAATAAATAGGTTTTCATATGAATGCACCGCACTCATTCATTGATTCTTTCCACTTGAAGAATTCCTCATTTACTCGGAAACTCGAAGATTGTTCTGATTTTACTTTGTTGTTTTTCTCTTTCCTTTTGTCATTCAGCTCAGTGGCCTGTCTGAAAGATTTCCGAGATTTTTTCCATGCTACTTTTTTTATTGACAGCAGAAACAAGTCTTCTGTGTAAATGTATGCATTACCATTACCACATGAGAGTATATGTTCTAGTATAGAACGATTGGACTTTTTCGGTATTGCTGAATGGAATGGAAGCAATGACGAGCAAATCTAAAAGTAAATGACATAGGATTCCACTTGAAAACTTTTCATGGAATCTTACAAATAAAAGGTAGTCCGGTGATATCCATGTGTACAGGCAGGACATGGGTTCAAACAAAACCACTTTTGCATGTTTACCCAAAAAACGAATGTATCCAATATATTTTTTTGCAGTTTTGCGATGATAACTGTAAGGAAACGTACATATCTACACTTCACATTATGCATTTTCTATGATATTTACTCGGTAAAAGTTTTCCATGAGTTCTACTTTTGATCTGTAGAATATTTTTAAAGTTTTAAATTGGAGGAAGTCAAAGTAATGCTGAGAGGATCTCGCATCATCATCGTAGTTAGTGGTGTATATTTCCGAGATAAAATGCGTAGAGCAAGTAAACTCAAAAGTAAATGTGAATAATACGCCCCTTGACTGTATATATAATTTGAGTTTTTATATAGGAAAGTTATAATACTACCAGGGCTTATACATATATTTATATCTCATTGGTACACGTGGCTGAGATTTGAGATTTACACAGGTTACAGTAAAGTTACATGAAATACTTTTTAGCTTAAGGCAGTATCTGATCCTGGCTTGCTGTTCAGCTTCCTCTTATACAGTTAGATGGAAACTTTGAAAAGGGAGATAGTTGGGGAAAGTCAGACGAGTTTTTTCTGTTACTGATCCTTGGTTTCAATCTCACCAACCAAAAGTATGCATTATATAGCAGCTTTTGTGGAAGACAACTATACTTCCCTGATGTAGCAGCAGCGTTGTGGCATGGCTGATAACAATATTTATAAGCAAACACTGCTGTGTACGTAATGCAAATGCAAGCTTTCCCCGTTTGAAACAACATCATTGGCAGAATTTTTTCCTTGAGTAAGTATATATGTACATATGTTAAGTAACCATATCATGCTAATGCTCATTACACGAAGAGGAATGTTGTAAATTTAGCACAAGTTTCAAAATTTAACGAGAAGCTGCAGAGCTTCTGGTATTATGATGAAATAAGTTATAAATGCAACTTCCTGATATTAAAATCAGTATACACCTTGACTTAATTTAATCGCCAGTCCTTTAGGAAAACTTAAAATTTTGATTTAAAAACGTGTTTCAAAGATGTTATTTTTTACTTGAAATTGAAGATTGCAATCGTTATTATTTTGAATTTTATTGCAGTTATACGTGAATACGTACTACGTACTACGTACACATACAGACCTCACAAAAGCATACATACAAAACTGTGCATACTAAAATATTCATCGCCTGTGTATAGTTCACACAAGAATATTATAAATGGTAAAAATTTACAAAGACTAAGTGATAACTTCTCAATTTTCAGTGTTTTCAGTTTTCAAAACTCAATCATCTACTATTGTGAGAACGCTGTTTCATCTTTAAATTCATGCAGCGGCTTCAAAGCATTAAATGAAATTGAATTTTGCTAAGCATAAATCTAGAATGATTTTGATCTGAGGCATGAGGTAATGCAGACAAAGTACATGAAAGGTATTTAAGCCCATTCTGGTAAACACGAGTTTTCAGCATCATTGTATATGCTTCATCTCATCACCACTTTAAATCTCTTATTTTTATTGTACGTATGAATGAACAACTTGTAAATATTGAGCAAACTCGGATTCATAAATGAAAGAATGTTGAATGAATATCACTAAACCCTAGTGTCGATTTTGTTGGAGCATCACAAACGGATTTCTCCATCAAGAAATTTTACATCAGTCAGAAAGAAAAGACCGTGTTGAAGACTATCTTCTGTAACAACTCATTCACGTGCCAAAGGAGTTAGAGCGAGACAGGGCATTTTGCAACTTTTCTCCTCCTTTCATCATTATCATTACAAGACTTCAGTGAAGCAAGGAAAGCAGCAGCAAAAAGCACAAAAGAGAAAAAAATAGAAGGATGCCAACACCAACCAGCTCACACATAGTCATTGACAAGTAGTAACGTTACGGTGGTGGTCTCCATAAGATCCTTTGGTAGCATGATTGATTCGACTTGAATACTCTATCACCTCCTGTTTTCGCGATATCCTTTTTCGACCTGTCAACCCTCTTACAAATTTTGATTGATTGGACTTTCTTGTAGAGTAGAGAGGGATTAAGGTATGCAAGAAAAGAAGAACTGCTTGACTACATACTACATACCGATCCTTTACACAAGGATTTCCAAAAGTCTTTCTAAACACGAGCATCTTGACGGTATCAGAGAACTCGCCTCTTCTCAAAAGATGCTGCAGTATAGTATAGCCCTACAACGACGTACGCTGATTGAATGAAAACACTAGAAAAGAGAAGGAGGTTTTACAACGCCCACAGTGCTCCAACCCGTCATCATGACGAATAGAGTTATTCAGCTGATGTTAATAATGTCATGTGTAGGTATTGTCTGATACGTCCATTTGACCATCATTAGTCTTTCTCTTTAAGGGTCCGTGAAATATTTAGCAAAAAACTGCCTCTGTCCATTTTGCATAATGTATGAGAAGGAAATAAAGGAGTTTATAATGCTGTTCTCTGGATGGTTACAAAATATCCAGAAACTATTTTTTATTACTTCCCTCCTCGTGAAAAGTTTTGATGGGAGTTTTTCACAAATTTAATGCAGCAGAGTAATGAGACAGAAACATTCATGATGGTAGACACCATAACGTAGTACTTTCTCCAAGCATACATACACACGTTCACTGCTGCTTAAAGATTCAGGGAAATTTCCCTTTCAACGAAAATGAGTTTATTTCATTCACTCTTATAAAACATTGCCCGAAGCAGCATCTTTTCACAGAAAGAGTTTCAAAATAAGTAACATGAAGCATACATACAAGGCTGAGTGAATGGTGAAATACTACTACTACTGCAGCATATACAAGACATAAGCACTGTTTATAGGGCTTATATTATAAGCAGCAACAAAAATGAGCCAACTATGGCAGCATTAGGGAGAATTTTTATACACTAATATAGATAGACATAGTAGTGGTAAGACATTTTAAAGAGAGAGAAAGATTGAGGCTCTCAATTGGAGGGAAAGATATATAAGTTTGTACATTTGAAAAAAATGTGAGTTTGCAAACAGCAGCGGTGAAAATAGGCACTTGAGAAAAGATGAGACAAAAGGACGTGAGATATATAATGCAACCGTCTGTGTGTAAACTACAATAAAATAATAATAGTGGAGTCTGTCACTATCTTGCTTCCTTTGTTCAGCTTTGTATTTTTTTTTTTTTGAATTTCCCTTAAAGCCTAAATGTATTCTGGTGAGTTCTGAAACAAAAAAAAACCATACACAAACAAACAATGCGGGTACAAGTATATTACGTACATTAAACATGACATTGTCTACAAAATATTGCTACATATAAGCCAGTCTTCTTGTCAAGCATAATAGAGAAGCTAACCAACAGACAACACAATAATTATTCCCATTATTTTCCAAACAAGATGGAGAAGACTTTGTTGATGAAACTACCAACATGTCTTGACTTTAATTCGACAGCAGTTGGGAATGTTGGGATTAACTATTAACTCCTTCTTACTTGCTAAAATATACATAATATAGCTATTTAATAGTGTATATACTTGCAAAAGTTAATTACGGTAATTTTAGTGCTGCATTGAATAAACGATAACTAGTATTTCCGCGAACTTAATTGTTCGTTAGAATTTTTAATTTTCAAACGCAGTAAAGTTTTATGCGAAAACCCTTTTTCCAGTTGATGAACACAACAAGATGTTTAGTTTAAGTGGATACATAACGGTAATAAAGTATCATCTTCTGTTCTATCAAGTATTTACTCTGGCGTTTTTAAAGTTTTTGTAAACAAGCAAACTTTTGTGATATTTTGTGAACATTAGATCAGGCGCCAACAGGATTTGGGATGAACAAACCATAAAATTACTGAAGAAAACATAACAAGGAAACAAAAACAATGAAATTTTACTCTGTGGAAAACAAAACACTTTGTTTAGTACTATTTAAAAATGTTGAAAACAAAGCCCAATAAGTAATCCCAGTGATGCCACGTAACTTACATACATAAGTAAGTAATAATACGCAATGCGCACAATTTCATTTCAATGCAAAATTATATGCATACACATAGTCATAGTCAATGGTAACATTGTTGTAGTAGTAGCAGTAGTATAATGATTTGATATCTTCTCTGGTAAATACATGCAATGAACAAAACTCCACAAAGAGAAATAAATTATTTCAAGTTCGGACTAGAGGACATACAGTATAGTAGCTTGAGTACTCTATCCATTCAAAAGTAAAAGTCGACGACTTTTTGTTGTGTTGTATTTTTGTGTGATAACATTGCCTTGATTTGATACTTTCTCTTAATTGCTGTAATTTCAAGAGATGGGATAGTATAATTTTTAAGTCATGCTTTCTCAAACCGCTTGTACTATTGTGACATTGTTATGCTGATACTGATGAGACTGTCCATAGACAAAAAGTACACAGTTTAAAAAGCTCTAAACCTTTTTTAAGTACACAGAAAGCTCCAATTCCACTCTTGGGAAAACTTGAGATTTTGGTGAATATAATGCTGATGCAGAACTGAACTAAAGTTTTTATCTTGAACGTGTTTTGCTCAATTTTTTCTACAAGTTCAGACCAAGTTAAATTTACAAAATATTAGGTATTTTCATGTACTTGAAGTTTGAAGGACACAATACATAACATGCCAAAGGCAAAAAGTTTTTATCAACTGCATGGGGAATTTTCATTGAGTGAGTGAACTAAATAATTTTAACATGAAAAACAAGGTCACTGCGTCTCTCCAGTCTCCAGAAAACTTGTCATCTCCACCATATATGCATTTTCACCAGCTGTTTCTCGTCATATGAAATTAATCATTGCAGTCTAAAAGTCATCATCATCTTGTGCAAGTTTTCAGCGAAAACATCTTACATCATACTTTTGCAAAATCACGAAAAGTCTGATTAAATATAGCAAAAACTGGAAGGGGGTTAGATTTGTTGTTCCCTTCCCGAATTAAATTCCCGTATGATACTTATCTCGCCTTTTCAAAACGCGTTGAAAATATGACGAATTTCCTGGTGGTAGACTTATCTCACTTTTTCGAATTTAATTGAAAGCTGACAAACCTGCTTTGTCAATAATACTCTTTTCAATGTTCCGTACTTCTTGCTTTTCTCTCTCAATATTTCATGGCCGTCTCTCCCTTCACCTCTATTCTTTCTCTATTTCTGTTCCATGTCCCTCTCTACTCCTCTGGGTTTTTACCCTTTCAAATCTTCAAAGAAATTCACAAGAACAACATGTAATGCAACCGTGCAACCCCAAAGGGATTTATTTTTCAATAGGTAGTGGTAGACGCAGTCAAGCAAGCAGACAAACAAGATATTAGGTAGGTGTATATACCGAAAACGCAATATATAAAAAATAAAGTATTTGGGCAATGCATTTACCAAATAACAGCACTGTTAAGTTTTGTGACTGTACACCTATAAAACCCAGTAGTCAGCCACTGTGGCATTTTGCTTATTTATTTTGAGGGCTGCTGACGTGCTCCTGCCTTGCTTGTTCTCGGCAGAATTTCCGTCTCTCTTTCTTTCTTTCGAAAACCCCCAACATAACAACAGTGCAACTGCATATTATGCCTATAACTTTGGTTATGCCACACCACATGTATTTCATATCCTCACTGTCGACAAGAGTGAATGCATGCGTATATTTCATTTTCCATTTTCTTCCTGTTTCTTTTTCTCCATCCGCTAAAGTGCAACGCAACTTCATCATCATCATCATAATATAAATTCTCTCTTTTTTTAGTTTGCTCTACAGATGCACTTCCACAACAAGACACGACAGAAGTACATATGCTCAAGGCAATGCATGGAAGCTCAACCAAACTAAGGTAAAGAAAAATTTAACTCTGCTTGCTCCTCTCATCATCTACGAGGAGTTTCAGATAAACTCTTGAAAATACTACTACTACAACAAGTAACAAAGAGAAACAAGACCTTTTCAACCCTTTTTACTTCCTTCTTTTCTCCTCTACTTCTTCAAATGTTAATGTCAAAATGCCGGCAGCTGTGGAAGAAGCAGTAGTAGTAATAATGGTCGGACGTGCATGCTTGCATCCATGCACAACATGAAAACACATAATATCATTCTTCGGTTGTTATTCAACATTTCACTTAACCGAAAATACTGTTATGTATTCCTTCTAGCAGTGCAGTTGGGTAATACTTCCAACTTTGTTATATTTTTATGTTCGCAAATCAACACACTTGCATGCGAACAAATGTACTCACCTTTAAAATTTGTTCCTGAGATTTGAAATCTGGAAGGTTTCTGGTGGTTCTATATTATTTCCATTAGAGTTGTACCAGCTTTAAAAAACGCCTAGTGTAGCAATAGGCTATTGTTACATGCGTAAATATTCAGTATTTATGTAAGTACTCCATACAAATTTACCTTCTAGATTGTTGAGTGAACGCATGTTTATTATATGTTGTTGATGCAGTTGTAGCGTTTTTGTTGACTATGTTTATTCAGTATTTCCCCTGCAACTATTTGACAGTTATTTCTGGGCTCTTGAACAAATAATATGGAAGATTTTTCTCTCGAAAACATGAATGGAAATGCGGAATACCTATACCGGGTTATTCTACAAGATGCACCAAGTTACCAAATATTTTTCAGACCGACAAAACAAATGATGACAACAGTATTGCAAGTGCCGTGTAGCATATATTTTGTATTTCCGTTATATTAGTTAACAAGCATTATAAGTCTACGTAAATATCAGACCCTCAGCGTATTCGGAAACAATACAAACAAGTTCCAGAACAAGAACAGAAACATTTCCGCAGATGAATGGGTTCAAGTGCAAGCAGCGAGTCAATTTGGTTGTCTGACTCAAAATTTCATTCAGTTCAGACACTGCTGAAAGACTAATTTACTAACAAATTTAACTGGTGTTCACAACCAGGGGACCTTTTGTCTTGTTTCATACTTATTATGCGTATGATACACTATCCTTTCATAAAATTATAAGATTTTGTACGCGCATATGTATGTATGGGGGCAAAGGAAGAATATTTCTATTATTCGGTTTTCTTTGTCTTAATTTCATTTCCTTTTGTTCTTTAAGCTGAATAACTTTGAGAAGTGCAACTGTGCACCACCATTCCTACTCTCTACACTAATTTGTTGTGCACAGCATTGACATGCACCCTGAGAAGTATAAAAATTGTATATTACAAAAATTCAAAATTCATCGGATGCATCCCAACTTTCTCTCCTATAGAATTCCTTTCGACCATGAAAAGGTTCATTGCCTGTGCACTTCATTATGCCGCTAACTTTACAGAAATAAGAAGTAATATTCATACATCTTGTCTATTGCTCACATGGTGGTGTAGTCATTTGATGATTCGCTGGTCTTCCTCTGATGCTACAACCAATGTACTAAATGATACGTAATACATATGCACGAATTCCCTCTCTATTTCAATTATTTCAACTTGTGTCGTCATTTTAGCTTTCTTTAGTTTTTACAACTGCGTAAACAGGGTTTTGCAGGGTAGTTACTTTGTTACATCTTGCGAGGAGAGAAATATGGCACTAGAATATAAAAACGACACATTTCTCGTTACGCACCCTTCTCATTTTTTGTAGCTTATAATTTTGTTGGCCAACTCGACTGCGTTGGGTAGCCGGGGTACGGTGGTAGTGAACTTGAAAATTTTAACAACACGACAACGGTTTCAAGTTTGAAAGTCGGATTTAAGTTTGTTTCTAAAAATGA
>JAHZMZ010002184.1:0-18189 GCA_027743805.1 Lepidocyrtoides sp. E14
GGATCATTTTGTGCCTTTCTAATTCTATTCATAATAATAATAACTCAGCATTCAATGGCTACATCATCCTACAAATAATATAATATGATGCGGCGCACTTGAAGTGAACAACGGTCACGTACAATGTTCTCTCTATGTATGAATGGAAAGCTTTTAGTGAAGATCGAATTTCGATTTATACGCTTAGAGGAAAAAACATTTCGATTTAAATGAATGAAATGCACTTTCCCATTTATCCTGTTCTCAATCCCCAAAAGTTTGAATACTTTGTAAAATAAAATCTGATGAAATGTTGCACGTCATATTTTCTTGCAATCTTTCAAACTTCACAGAAATATGAAATCCTGTTCGAGAAACTGTTGTAAAATTGAAAACATTTAAAGCACGCGAAAGGAATTTATGAAACTTGTTTGTTTTGTTTTTTTCAAAGAACAAACAAAAAATGTAACGGCGCCATCTCATTTCCAAATTTTAATTTTAATGGCAGATCATCAGTCCAAGAGTGATTAACTATTTTTACTGGACAAGCACGCAAACAAAATATTTTTGTAGTTTTAAAATACGGTATATTTACACATTATCCAGGTATGGATTTTTTTAAACTCAACTATGTAAAAATCACTGAACCAATAATATGGAAGCCTGTCTTGTTCTTCGTCTTCTTCTTCTTCGCTTAGTCCGCAATATTGTATATTGCAACAAGCATCATATCATGCATGTACGTACACATTTAATTTCTTTTCATTTTTTCATCGTGATCATTCTAGTCTTCAAACTGTTACAATAAAAAGATCTCGGAAAACTAGTGAGGATATCTTGAAAGCATCATGGGAGTTCACTCTTTTCATTAGCTCCAGCCGCTCACCTTATTACGAGTGATCGGCAACCTTTGAAGAGAGGGCTCAGCTCACGATTTCCATACAGAGTGAGCCTCTTCTGGCTTTTTTATTCATTTCCACTATAACATTTTTTTCACCATGCATTTACAACAATCACCATTGTACTCTTTATGATACTCTGAGGCAATGAATAACACAAGACTCTTTTGCTTTTGATAACTCAAGGGGAGTCTACGCAAGTAGCTTGCCGAAATTTTATCGACTAATGGTATATACTACAACAATTCATTCAAAAGTCTCAACGAAATAAAAAATGAGCCAGCTTCATCGCCAGAAGGATATGAAATTTGTGAAAGACAGAGAGAGAGAGAAAGAAAGAAAAGAGTTGTAGTGGATGAAGAAGAAGAAAAAAAAACCTACGGAAAGGATTTATGATGCACACTGCCCATTATTTAACATTCTCGCCCAACTTTTCTACAATGTTTGTTTCTCTCATATTCTCAGTGACGGAATTATTATGATGAGCTGCAGCTTCAGTCTGTTCATTCTTCTACGGTAGAAAAATATAAAAATGCTATTAATATATATTATGCAAGTTGCTGTACAACGGAGAGAGAGGTTTCCAACTGGCGTCGATAATATCCAATTAATGCTAACTCTTTAGCTTGATCTTTTCACCTTTGTGGGATTCTCGTGTGGTGTGCTACGCAAAACAGTCTAGTCATCAGGACGATTTCCTTGCAGACTCCTGTAATTCTTTTTTTTCTCTAAAAGTAAAAGCAATCTATTAGTGGTAGCAAATCATTTTTTTCATCTACAACAAACGTCTATTAGCTGATGATAAAGAAACTTTTATTATTAAAATTTGTGGTTAGTCATGTAAGTTTACACGGTTGCATAATATTAGTTTTTCAAACGTATCATCCTGTATACTTTTAATCGCATGTTAAGCTGTAATAATGATTATAAATAAATGCTAATGCTAACTAATTTTTTTTACATACCTATTTTCTCATTGAAATAAAAGTATAAAACTTAATAGTAATTTAGCTTGAATTAATAGTCATGAAAAAAAATATTTTAAAGGTTTGAAGATTTATTTCTGGTAAATTTTCAAAATGACAAAAAAATATTATACAGAGACAGAACGGATTGCAATAATTGTCATGATTTCTAGTATTGATATGAAAGAAAAAGAGGTGTGATCATTGTAATATGACCCTATTCAGTGCACTATGCTAGAATTATAATGATGGCGATAAAAATATTCTACTCTTGAGTACGAGCATGTACATATGCAGTAGATATCTTACTTTTGCATCTGTTCCGTCGTCATTCGCGGTGATAACGTGTCATTCATTCTTCTGAAAAAGGATCTTCATATTATTCATTTTATAATAATGATATATTTCATCCAAGTAGATGGCTGATGATGATGATGAACATGGAGTCTTTTTCCTAGTTCCATTTACAGCTCACGATATGATATATATTTTATTTTTGTATCGGACTCCTTTTCAGATAACTATTATGAACCAGCCTGGTTCGTGTCTTTTTATTAATATTACTATTTTTTGAAGTAGACAATCTACTTCTTATTGCCATTGCCACAACATCACCATGTTATCCAGTTTTAAATCCAGCATTTTATACTATGACGTAGCAGACAGTTGTACTTCAGCTATTAGTATTGATTGTTGCTGGTTTTCTATATTCTTTTTTTTGATAACGCAAGGATAAAACTCATTTCTTTTGAAAGCAAACAAAAAGAGTGAGTTTTTAGAAGAACGTGTAAAAAAAAGAAGAGGGATAGCTCTGATATAGCTAGATTACATTATTATTGTTGTTGTTTCTTTTTAGTAGTGTGCTTATATTATGAAAAAGATGAATTTGAACTCTGAAAGACCCCTTGTTATTATGCTAACAATTGGAGGAGGGTGGCCTCATGACCGAGTATTTTAGATAAATGCACTGCAATAAGAGTGAAAGACTCCCTTCCTGCTACTGAATCCTTCAGTTTGAAATAGTGGACATAATGTGAAATGTTTTTTATGAAAATAACAATAGTGCCGGCAACAACAGTAGCTTATATTAAAACAGCATTATGTTTACCACCAACTAGGTTGTGAAGAAAAAGTGGAGATTCATTTTAAATTCATTGCGCACTTTGTTTCCTTATTATTATTATTACGTGAAGATAGCTATATTGAGGGTGGATAACGATTAAGGTAGCGGCTTGATGTTGTTTTCTCTAGTTGGGATTCACTATTTTGCTGGATACTTGAATAAATCTCGATTACATTTTTTAAAAAAATAAAACTTCAGTGTTTTTTTCAAGCTGTTCATTTTTTTTTAGGAAGTTTGAGACTTTACGAAAAACTTGTAAGGATCATGCTTGTAAATAATAATCCTTTTGGTAGTGACAAGGGATAATTTGTGATTGTGTATGGGGAAAATGATGAGGCGAAAATTAGCGAATTTGTTGATGGTGTAGTATAGTGATAGTTTTCGTTATCGTAAATATTACCATGATATTTTTATTTATGCTTTATGTCAAAACTCACATGGCATTTTGTACATTTGGGTAGAAAAGTAATAATAAAGCAATAAATAGCAAACTTGATGCCTCCGATTGTTAACTGAGCACTGCAAAGAAGCTG
The DNA here is from genome assembly GCA_027743805.1 of Lepidocyrtoides sp. E14. Taxonomy (NCBI): domain Eukaryota; kingdom Metazoa; phylum Arthropoda; class Collembola; order Entomobryomorpha; family Entomobryidae; genus Lepidocyrtoides; species Lepidocyrtoides sp. E14. The sequence goes on from JAHZMZ010002184.1 coordinate 3,500, forward strand.
ATTAGTTGCGCATGGATATTTTTACAGTCGCACAAAATAATTGTGTAAAAAGAGAAGAATGAGTGGTTGGTAGTTTTGAACCACGCTATTTGGCTAGTTAATTGACAGGACCTGTCGCTCTCCCCTTTTTATGTGTTTTCTGCTCTTGTGTCCTGAAAAAAGCTACCACCCAGGTGCTCCTTCAATACTCTTCTTTTATGTGCATTCTTGCCTAATGAAGTTGTGAATGGAGGGATGCACCCAAAGATTTATTGCAACTTGGCTACATTTACGTGGGTTTAAATGGTTATCCATTTACCCAAAGAAGGGGTATAAAAAAAATTGTATGGCTGCCTTCATTTCGTACTTAGTCATTGCTATGAATATATATATGTATAAAATAGGAAAATGCATTCTTTACACGAAACTCTGAAATTTTTACTTTCGCCATATTCATCGTATTTTTTAATACTGTAGAACGTGCATTCACAACACCACTACTAATTCGTTTTTAATAACTTATTTTAAAAGAGTATTCATGTTTTGCATACCTCATCAAAGAATTATGATCTCGCACATGCCTTCAACTAACTAACTTTTCTCTTTTGGAATTGAATATGACTGCAGACAAGAAATATTTCTTTGCAGGCTTTGGCCCTAAACAGTAGTAAAGTATGACAGTGACACACACTGTTGCTCAAAACGTGATAAAATTTATTGATTCTTATCATTACATGTTTCAGAATATTCTCAAGTATGTATGTGCATACTGTCGTATTTTTTATTAATTCTTTTTTGGGACTTGGTCCTACTTTTTCTTCATTGTGCTTACCTATAATATGCGTCGTATGAAATAATAAGTGAAACCAGAGTTGAGAAAATTAGACTGGTGCAGTTGTTGGGGTAACTATGAAGGTACATCTACGTAATTCAATACTTTCTTGAATCCCTTGAAGATTTGGGGATGACACAAGGCATGTTTATAGTTTGATCACTTTTTGTGGGAACTTTTCTTGAGGACATATACGTACATATATACGGAGAAGCTTGTAAAGAAATGGTCAAAAGCATCATGCGTGTATGTAGCCTTCTTTAACTAGTTGTTAATGTACATTATACTTTTAAAGGTATTATAAAGTTGGTATGTGTCTTAAGGTGAATTTCAGTCCTCCACTTGACATGTTGGGTCTCACCTGAGATGTTATCACCAAGAGAAAAATGGGATTCTTGAGTCACATGAGAGGTTTGGACATTTTTACGCTCAGTTCCACACAGGACAAGTTTTTCGACGTTAATAAAAGGCAAGGGGAAGATATAAGTCTAAGGACCCGTCGCCTAAATTATTATATTTCTCCTATCTTCCAATTACTTTTGACAAAGCTCCTTTTTCAATTTTTTTCCTGACCTGAAACGATAACAGTCAACGAAATGGTATTTAAATTGATGCCAGTTGTCGCTGTATTTATGAATTTTTATGCAAGTAACAATGGACTATTTAGAGTTGTTATTGAGCTTTCGCAATTTTTTTAGTACAATGAGGTGCTCATTATTGCTCTCTAAAAATATCTGTACTTTTTTACCAAGTCATTTACGAGCCATTTTCTTGAACAGTTTGGAATGTTTAGTGTCATTGCGAGAAATTTATTGTGGCTTTTAGCAGGAGAGGTTGTACATGTGCCATTTTATTGTTATACTCTCATTCCTGTCGTTGAGCAATGCGAAATTAGCCGTTTTACATGTAGTTTTGCGGCATTTAGAAAAGGAACACGCCGTCACGAGTGGAATTGTCGGTGATGTCGGGTGGTAGTATTGAAGCACAGACAAGTAAATACGACCGAGTGTGTGTTGAGAAAAAGTATGGTTTGTCTCCTCATTTTATGGCTGATTTATTAGAGACGGTGGTCTCTGTGTTACTCTCAAAACATAGCGTATCGTAAAGTATGTATGTGTGTGCGCTTGTATATGTTTACTGCAGCACATAAATCAGCCTGTCAAGCTGATGTGAACGGGTGAACTGGCTGGAAAAAAAAAAGTTTATAAAACTATAAGGTTTACAATAACAGCAAATGAGATGTGGTGGAGGAAGCCCTTGAAAAGAGTTGTAGTATATTATCTGCATTATTCATGTATACGCAATAATGACTAATGCAGTTTAAGTAAGTGCGTTATTATCATTTACTCTCTTCTTTTTTTTCTTCCCAAGTTATGTGACAGTGTACTTATTCCAATGCTGTAAATACATACATGCATGCATATTTCACCTTACTTGGTTGTCTACTTATGCATATATGAAAATGGTGCGGTTTCATTGTGCTCGACTGGATCCAACTCTTGAGTGAGGCAGGCCTTGGGATATTATTATGGTTATAATAGACAGGGGATATATGCAAAGCCCACATAATTTGAGACTGACTGTCTCAAGAAGAGATGAGGAAGATGAGATCAGCTCTGATAACATTCCCTGGCTCTCCGAGATATTTTCCGGGTGGATGGATTGAAAGTCCTTAAGTCGGTTCAGTCAGACAACCAAAAATGCAGTTTGCTTTTTGTATGGACGATGAGTCCCCAAAATAATATTTTGTTGCATCAAAAAAAGCAAAATGCCGTTTGTTGTAGGTTTTCTCTATCTGCGTGTGTGTGTCAGAAAGTAAGTGTGCTTGTTCGAGCAGAAGAGTTCCGAATGAAGAAGGAATTTAATGCAAAGCTGATTTGTTGTGAGAAGAGAGAGAGAGAGAGAGACGCACCTTTTCATATTTTAATGTAACAACAAACACAGCAGTATTAAACCGACTTGGACAGCTTACTAGGCATGTCACTTGCTCCCCAGGATTTTTAAAGACGACGATGAAGAATAAAAATGATAAAAACCTAGTCGACACATCAATATTGAAGTTGGAAGGGAAAAAGTGGTGCAGTAAATTGAATGGGTTTTCTATTTAAAAAATACGATCAGTTTATACATTCTGGTCGACTTCACAATTTTATATTATCTGATGTCTGAAGCTTTGTGACCAACAGCGTGGCAGTAAATTAGTACGAACAAGTATATAAGTTGTAAATTTAGAGATTCTCTTGTCAATTCAGCTTTTCTGCCAACGTTAAGCGTTTAGAAGTTACATACATTAATCAAGTTCATCTTGCGTTAGTAAAAATGCAGCTTATAACTTTCATAAAAATTTGTTCCTGTAACATGATTTAAAAATTTTTTAAAATTAAAATCCGGGCAATTGAACTAAACTGAAAATGTATCCTGCACGGGGCAAGCTGCAAAAGGCCAAAAATGGAAATGTACATGTGATAGCAGCCATAGTAACTCTGGTACATGTTTGCAACATGTTATCACATATTTTATCCTTTCTGTCATTATAAAATAAAACGTTAGGTTGTCGGAACTGTAAAAATAGGACTACAAATATTTTGAACGGGTTAGAAATGCATGGATGGTCTGCACTTCATCCACATCATATGTTTTAGCTTCCTCAAGAGTGCTAATGTTAACGTCAACGACTAATGTGTTTGAATATGTTTTGATTTTATCTTTTGATTCTGGCCAGTATCAAACATTTGGCCAAATCCTTCCATCCTTTCCAGCACTAAACCAGAATGAAATGTGGGTGTGAAGCTAACCAGATGCGTGCAAACTTAAATTTGATAAATATATGAGCGTTTTTATCGTCATTGTGTGTGTCTTTTTATTATTTAAAAAACTTTTACAAGCATTTACAGTCCTTACGTATAGTATGTTGTATTACGGACCTTTAAGGAAATACGTAGGCATTTTGCAACCGTCAACATGCATCAAGAGGAAACCCTTCTATATCGGATTAACAATAAAAAATGTGTTTTTCCTGGTAACCGTTACAAAATATTCAGGTTAGTAAAAAGGTAAATATGGATTTCCAAATGTTGTCTGGCGTTTGCATATGCGTAGGTCGATCATGTATCCGTCATTGGTGCATCCTAACTCACGAATATCACCCTTCGTCTTGCACATTTTATTTTCCAAAAGAAAGTTTCAAATTTGTTAGTAAAAGTTCAAGTAGTAGCGAGGGTGTTGTCAGAGGAAGGGAGAACAACACTGATTCAAGATTGCATATGCATAGTACTGTGTTTACGTTCTCCAAATGACTACCGGCAACTCAAAAAAAGTGGAAATGTATTCCGTTGGGAAGTTGATGAAATAGTGATTTCTCCAGGGGAAACCCCTACTTGCTGTTCACCAAAGTAAGTAAGGCGCTGGTTGAAGTAAGCGCGCTCATAAAATAGATCCCTACCAGAAAAAAAATATAAGAATGGAAACCCTACCTAATACATTTACTACAACTTACAAACCCGGGATGAAGAGATGATGTGTGTTTTGGTAGTTGTGTTGTTCTAAAGCTGCTATGCTCATCATCGTCATCTCATCTTTTATGGTGCACTAACGCTTTGCTGCAAACAACAAGGCAAACAATGAAAGGGAGCAACTCCTCAAGTTCAGTGAACCGGAAGTGATTCTTCACATCACATTACTTTTCTGATGTATTACTACTAATCTTATTTGATAGATTATGCATCGGCTCATTTCTGCTTCTATTCTCTTTGCCCCGAGACACAAGACAAGGCAATAAATATACAAAATAGATGATTACCGTACATACTATGTAAACGTATGTGTTCAAAAGTGGCGTTGTTCGCTGTACATTAATTTTGTTTACTTACACAGAAGAATCTGTGTTTAAAATGTACACATTATTATTTCATGATTTTTTCCTATAAAGTTACACATTGACGCAATAGGCACTGCATAAATATGAGCAGTATCATATCTACTCGTAAAAATAACCTCGTAGTATATTGCTCAATCACGAGACAAGTACAAGAAATTTTTCGAATTAAAAAAAATTCATCAGAATTAATGATGATGGCGTGATTGTAAAATAAAACGAAAGGTAACTGCAACCGTTCTAAGATAAGGATATTATTAATATCTTCTAAGACGTCATTCTCCTCCAATCTTCACATCTCTGCCTTTTTGTTGCATATATTTCACATGATATGATGAGATGACAGCGACAATATATTCATGTACAATGTCCGATAGGTATATGCATAATAAAATGAAAATAAAATATCACTAGCACACTTTGTTTACACGTTTGAAATCCAATATGATCAAGCACGAAAACAATAAGAATAAAAAAAATATTGTTTACGCGGTGTATATGATGGTATAGTGGTGGTGCCTGATTCGTAATCATCATTTGTTCTCTTAGTCATGATTCCCAACGATTTTTTTTGCCTTGTTTGACATTAAATGGTTTGTAGTGAATTATGGCTAGGCATGACCAGCTTGATTGAACCCCATGTGCAATCTATCTCTCTCTATCTACTCAGAGGAAAAATAATGGTGGGATGACTCCCTTTATCTTACTTTCCAGTGTTAGAACACGAAGAAGGCTCTGGCAATGTGCAATCAAAGGGAAAAATTATAGGATACTATCTTTCTCATCAATTTGGTTACTTGGCAAGGCAAATAACGTACCTGATGGATGATTTTTGTGTGCTACTTTTACTACTTGTACCTATTTACTATCCTTTACCTGGCGTACAATCTCGTTTTATTTAAGGAAGATTCGTGTTTAATCGTCGTTAGAGTGCATATTATATATTTGTCTGTATGTATTGATGACTGTCATGTAGCCTGCACCTCAGGATACATAACTACAAGTAGGTTTTTGTTATTTTCCTCGAGTAAAAATAATACATTGTGTACTTGAACAGTGATGAATGGATGAGGAGGAGGGGGTGGGAGATAATCAGTCAGTCAGTCATGATGATGATGTTGTTACTCTTTGGTGCTATTTATGGTTGTGCACAGATGGATGTGTACCCACCTGTTCCCACGAGAAATTGAGAGAAATATCTTGATTGCTCATTCCTTTTCTATTTTCCCTTTTTTTAAAAATGAAATGGTAAAAAATATACTGAAAAACTAATTTTGTGGCCTGGTGTTGGAAACTTGAAAATATTTTAAGCCATTCAGATTTTGAGTTTTAGATGCTAATTCTGATGTGATGGAAAATTTCCCCTGTCATTTTAATTGCTGGAGTATGCATAACAACCAAGAATAATGTACATATTTGCGATGACAATTATTTTACTTAACAAAATTTTAGTTTTGATTTTTTGCTTTACTCCAATTTTCACGGATTGGGTTGTATGATGGGGAGAAAGACGAGATGTATGTAATTCACCATTATTGATGCATTAGGAAAAAAAATCTCCTATAAGCTTTACCGGATCAATTCGCCGGAATACATCAAGAAGCATTTTTTTATTATTATAGAAGATAATGTATTGTGCATCAATGCATAACTACATTTATAAGAGCAAGAAGTGAGGGATGAAGCTGAAAAGGAAATGTGTGTACAAGGGCATATAATAGCGACAGGAAGGAAGGATTTGAAATCAAATTAGTTTGGTAAATGAGTTTGTATCTGTATGCATAGACTAGGCCTGTGGAAAATAAGTTTCTGGGGGGAAATTAGAGTTGAAGAAATGCGTACATAAGTAGCTTATTGTATGAACGAGCAGAAAAACCACCACCACTGGAAACACCAAAACAGAGCTGCATTAGAGCAGCGCTACTGGTACTTTTAGTGTTACCAGCGGTCATGATGATATGATGATGCAGTGGTAGTGGTGGGAGGATGCTGGTAAATACATACATACATCCCTTTTTACTCCCTTTCACTATTTCTTCCACTTTGCCACCGTCGCACAATGCCAAGTTTTTCTGGAGTGAGAGAAAGAGTGTGTGGTGCCACAATGATTCACATTCATACATATATGCGCTAGAAAGTTAGTTTGTACTTCCTTCGCTGCAGCTATTTCATCTCTTTCTCTTGATTTTCACAAAACGTATTTTCTGGTGCAACGCTCTTTCATGAGTCAGTGGGGATGGTGATGGTATTCTAGCAGAAAGAGACAGTAGTCAAGTGCGAGAGAGTCGTCTGACATGGTTTTTTTAAAATGGAATAGTGCATTCGTAATGGTGATTATATACACTGTTCCCAATACGCGTTACGTACAAACACTCACAAAATTACACGAGCGATGCAAGGAAGGAGACAAGCTGAAAGAGAGCATCAAATGTAATGCCTCGTCATGAATGAAATGATTGGGGAAAGTTTCTTGGATTATTATCGCTATGTTGATAGTAAAAACTTATATTATGTATGTATGTATGTATGTATGTATGTATGCATGCCAGACATTGCTGATAATATGGTTTATAAATGCATATCTCACATAAAAGTTTTTCTTCTTCTTGTTACTCCATTATTACAAGCATACCACCTCCAGTGGGTTTTTTCTCTTGTTTAGATCATGATGATGGTGTTGAATTGCATCCCTTCTCGATGTTGCCGACTCTAATGGATTCATAATCAGATTGTGACCCTTCCTCTTCCCGCTTTTGCTCTCAAGCGCGTCTGCTTTCTAGACCAGAACATACATATTTTTTTTTTGGTTTTGCCACTACAACTACGGCTTTTAGTATTACTGAAACAGACAAATATTAATGAGTGGGGGAAGAGAAGTAAGAATGAGTCTTGTTGTCGTTCAGTTGTAAGCAATTTTTTTGCGAAGGAAGGATAGAAATGTGGAGACACTTTGGACATTTAATAAATGAATTTGGAAGTGGCGATCATATGCAAAGTTAAAAGCATGTTGTCATTTTATTTTACATAATAAAATGATAATTAAAAAGAATGAAAGCTGTCATGACATGTGTTGGATGAGGTATACCCGTAGAAGGACCGTACATTAATTGGCTGTTTTTTTTTGTTACTTGCTCTGCTATAAGGCTTGGTTTAAATAAATGTCTAGCGGTTAAAAATTATTCAGTTTATTTGTCTTTTCAAATGCAGGATAAATATTTGTAATCATGAAATTGTTTTTTTATTGCAGGTGCTCAAATTTTGTGACCATTTACATGGAAAATGGTACTTTAGTGAGATTCGGGCCATTTTCTCAAGGCATTACTTGCTGCAAAACGTCGCAATTGAAATTTTCCTGGCCAGTCGAAGTAAGTTTAAGTTTTTGTAAATGAAATTTTACCATGCTTCTACGTGTACTACAGCAAAAGTTACTGAATATTTGTGCATGTATAAACTTCCACAAAAAGTTTTAATTTTAACAACGACTGTTTCTTTTCGGATAAAAAAATTAACAAAAAAAATGTATTGACTGCATAAGAGTCGTACACAAGCACTTTGTTCCTCCAACTTCCGTCTTACAAGCTTTACCATTTAAATTGTCGCTATTTGACAATTTACTGCACTCTGCCACTCTCTTGACTCTTAATGCTTTTATCCAGATGAAAAGAAGTCATTCAATTCCAGCTTTAAAACCGTCCTGCCATACCCCAAACTACCACCGCCTGCCACTTTTACTCAACTTACCACTCTGTGTGTACATGTCTGAGAAATAACGATGATGGCAACTTTTAGCTTATGTTTTCACTGAATATTGCTCCAAAGGGAATTAGTGTACACGAAACACATGTTCCAAATAATGTCCTCGCTATCTAATAAAGTGTTGTCATTTATAGGTAGACGCAAACTAGTTTCGTCCTCCTCATCATAGCTACTTACCTCGTTGTTCTCAGTAGTAAAAGCAATATATAACTTTTTTTTAACTGATAAACAAAGTCAAGTTAAGAGCAAGTAGCAAAGTGGAATGAAAAGGTAGAGAGGTAACCGTTTATTTGAGCTTGTTGAGTTGGTTGACAATGACAAGCGGAGAGCAAACTTCGAGAAAAACCTGGTGCATGCCTTCAATCCTTTCTATTCCTCTGACAGAGAGTATATGCCTTTTACTCCATTTTCAAGAATACTTTTGTTGATCTGTGTATACATTACGCACTCACAACGCACACATTTATTTTAGGCATGCCTCTTGTCTTGACAAATGAACGCACTTAACCTTGGAGAGGATGCTCATAAACTGTCGCGGGATGGCATTTTTCCTCTCCATAAGTGTCATCTCCTAATTTTACCCAGTGTTTTCTTTTCTAACTGGTAAACAAGTAAGAACAATAATAATGTAGAGAGAGAGAGAGAGAAGGATGCAAAGGATTACAGAAATTGTTTTTGTATAGGAACAAGGAGCAGCTCTCGTTTTTTTACTAGTAGCAATCTTCTTCTACTTGCAGTTTACATTATTGTTTTAGTCATGAAATAATAATAACAGTAATAATAATAATAATATGAGTATACGGGATAGCTCATTACCTACACACTTGGCATATTGTTTGTACGTAGTTTACTCGTAAAAAATCTTAATGCTCCAGCAGCGAAATATTTTTTAAAGATTCTTTTCTTGGAAAAATTCCTTTACTTATTTTAGGGAATTATTATGTGTACTGGTATTCAAACAATGGTAATGCATTACAGTGACTTACTCTGGGCATTTTATTTATTCGTGAATCTTTCTTTTTTTACTGTCTACCTTCACACTGCGCTTACTTTACTGATGATGATGATGATGAGTATGTAGAATAGGATGAAATATAAATTAAACTCTGTGCTTTAAAGCTGGCGTACTTATAAAAAAGTAGAAATTTAATACAGCCATTGCCACTAATTGTAAAAAGGCTTGTTGTCTTTCATCGCCAAAGCGCCCTTTTTTGGTACGGGTAAAGTGATGATAGTGATCCCATAACATACAAAAATAATAAACAAATAAATACATACGTGTACACATGTGATCAAATTTTATTTGAAATCTTTGAAGCTACAGACTTTTAAGAGTATAATATACTCCATATTATGGACAAACCTCTTAAATTATTGTTATAGTATGCATCCATGAATACATGAGTTCAGTCATCATCACTTAAATACCGTATAATATAGCGACAGTAAATCTTTTTTAAACACATGACTTCTGTTTATTACTGGCGGCGGCTGACGAAGGATAGATTGTCTTTAAAACGCTTATCCTTCCTTTGGAGAACGAACTTGTAAATGGTTAATGCATGCATGTATCTATTTACTTGGTTGTGTAGAAGATAAGATTACGTAAACCCTACATATTTGTACGCTGAGCTCATGAAATATCACGTTTTTCATCTTTTAACATGCAGCATAATATACGGATTACATGTATGTACATATCTAGTAGTAGAATTTGTTCACGGTTTTCGTGAAGGGACCCTAAAAAATCATGGTCTGGTAGCATATCATCAGGAAGGCAGCGTTTAGGAACAATTTTCTTTGGCTAGCCATCATAAATTAGGGAGCATTAAACGACTCATTTACAAGTCTCAAGTTTCCTCCGTGTTTGTTCAGTAAATACCTCTTGTTGACCCTACACTTTATTACTATTATTCTTACTGGTATTCGTGTTGATCCTGAAATGAGTGAGAGGGACAGAGAAAGGGAAACATTTTTTTTCTTACTGTTCATGAACCCACTCAATTTGCCCAATAAAAACAAATGAGAAATGGAGCACGAGCTCGTCAGCAAATTGCCTTCTTTGTTCAGCACTGGAAAAAAAGAGAAAATATTGCAATGCGTTGCGTTTTTCGAAATCAGTGTTGTCGGCAGAATGAATACATTGAAAAATATTTACAATTTATTTTTTTATTATTTAAGGCGACAATATAAGTTAGTCAATTGGTTGATACTAAAATAATAATAAATTGGAACAAGTTTTTTAAAAATATTCTTGCTAGCGATGAGAATAGAAGGAATCGGTTAATTTATTAATAATTTTACTTCTGTCTGTTTTCACGTTTCTGTTATAATATTTAATGATGATGATGATGATAATAATGAGACATAAAGTAGCATAATATCAACTTATTCAGCTTTGTTTGTTATCACCAGGCACTAAATAAGTAATAATAATGAGTAGCTGTGTGTTCTTTAATGTTTGCACCCGTTGCTTCTTCTTGATGAACACACCTTTTCCATGCAAAGCAGTAAAAACCGTACCGTGATGATTTCACTTTCGTTACTTCAATGCCGACATCATCAGCGCAATCATAATCGACAAGTTTGAGAATCCTGACAGAAATTCTGAAAGGGTGATGAAGAGGAGGAGGAGGTGGTGATGGTGATTGTTTGTGTGTACCTAATAGTAAAAAAAGTAAATAGAAAGGTGGAAATGAAAATCAAGAGGATTCTTATGTACGTTTTTGTGTATTTTTAAAAGTCAAGCAGGATCAGATCTAAATGTCCGTCATATCATCACGTCGTCATCACCACCGTCGGCCGTTGTTCTTTTTTTGTAGTAAATTTCCCTCTTTCCACTACTACTATAGGTAGTTTTTTAGTGTGTGATCATGATACCCATGTGAAAGGCTACATGTGATGATTTTAGCTAATGAGTAAACCAGTTCTCACACGTCATTTCAAGGACCATGTTCGTTTTTGATTGCATCAATCCTCACGTATGTACATATTACATACATGTAAGATTGTATGGATGATGGGAGTGTGTGTGTGTGTGTGAGTGAGTGTGTGGAAAAAGAAGCCGGCTTTCTGTTTTCAGCTTTCATGTAAAAGATAACTTTTGGCTACACCTGTTTGCTCTGCTTGTTCCCTCCTCCTTTCCCTAATCACCTTATCATTATCAACTCCTCATTCTCATTCACCACACATGTACATTTTACCATTTTTTTCCTAATACATTTATTCACGTCCAGAGAACCAGTATTCACGCACAGGACTTTTTTCACCTTAATTCCTTATTTTTTTCTTTGAAATACGCTCAAACTGGAATGCTTTCTGCTAATGATATTAAAACGGAAAGCAGTGTTGATGTGTTTCATAGAAAAAAAATGTCATTATTAATGACTTTTTTCCGTTTAAATGTTGCTTTAATGAGATCAATTTCTTTCGTGAGCATTTTTCAGAATGTAGTTTTTGTCTTCCAAATGGCGGCGAAAATACATGCACAAAGTATTTGGTACAAGGATTTTATTTGCAGGAGTGTATAATTTATTTTTAAGAATGATTACTAAAAATGCCGCCCTATTTTGGTTACAGCATCCGTAATGTTTGCGTTCCCGGACCAAGCAACTGTAAAGAAAGTTATCAAAGCACTGCCGAGAGTTGGAGTTGGAATAAAATACGGCATCCCGCAAACCAGGTAACACATTTATGACCATCTTCAAGCTGTGACGCATTGTTTTTGCTCAAATGAAAAGGATGCATCTTATCTGCGTGTCGAGAAAATATATACACATTGGAATTGTACAATTTCGTTCAAATTAGGCTATCCCATAACTTTCCATATTTAGACAAAAAACCTAACAGGGTTATCAATTCAAAGCATTGGTATTGGCATGGTCGCTGCTTGTTCTATGCAGTTTGATAAGTTGTTATGGAGAAATTGAAAAACTTTAGAGGACAACAGGTTTGACAAGCACAACAGCAGCGGTGCATTGCTATACAAACTTTTTTACTCTTTTTTTTTGTTTCTCCTTTTATGGCAGTAAAAAAGAAAGAGCCGTATGTGTATTTGCTTTTTTATGCAGCGGTTAAAATACTAGTGTTATTGCATGGTAAGATTTATTCTCAGAGTTTGCTCCTACAAACAAGATATTTTTAAAGAAAAAAAAACTCCTGCATATTTTAAACCTTTCCCTTAAAATTTTTAAGCAGAAGATGTAAATGAGTAGGGTGAAGTAGAAGGATGACCAAGCAAGGTATAATGTCTTACTGTGTGAACGTTTTATAATGCCCCATCTGCATTCACTTTTCGTATCCTTTCTCGACAATTTCAGTTCAATAATTTTGACCCCTTGATGCACTTTTCGTAACAAAATTATCTCTACATATTGCATTTGCAACTTTGTCAAGAAAATCTGTTTGATGTTATTGTGCAAAATCAAATTTCTCTTTATGTGTTTTTTTTTATCTTATTACGCACATTTTGAGGGTGCTTCAGACGATAATGAGGTGTAAAAGGCCAAGGAAAACATATTGTGTAGGATATATTCAATGTAGATACGTTATCCTGATGGGATGAGTTTTTGAATTGAATAGAGAAAGAAAATTTACTTGTTAAAATTAACAAACACCAGCTTTCGTTAGTTGACAAATGGGAATAAATCCCGGGAGGCATTATCATCAGCACGCTGAGCTTCCTTTTCTCCATTATGCAGCAGCACAACGGGCAACAACGGACTATGTAGTAATCTTCTTGTGAGTAGTTACCGCAGTAGCAGAGCCACCGTGTAGGGAGAAGAGAACAAATCATTTTTTTTTCGCTATCGCTATACTGCCGTCTGTGCAGTATGAATGTAAAAACTGCTTGTCTCCAGCTATCTAAAACTTTGTTTGTCTACGTGATCAGCAATGTTAAGTACGTATAATAAATTTTGGCTTGTGCTTTTTGGTCAACAACAGCTCAGCATAATCATGTTAATGGAAAGGGAAGATTGGAATACGGTAGTTCATGAAAAAGGAATGATGCGACGAAGCATTAATATGGAAACACTTAATGTTGCATAATATGTCAGTGTCGTGTGTGTGTGTTATCACTTTCATCGCTAAAAAAATACTTGTAAAAAAATGCAAACTATTTCTCAAAACCATCTACAAGCTAATAAATGTTTGTCAAACAATAACATGCTATTAATTTGGCGTAAAAGATGTAACGGCAAACGGCATACGTTTTTTCAGATGTAATACGAATTTCAATGAAGTGCAAATAAATAGTTCTTAATGATTGAGCAAAGGTTAAGAGTAGAAAGACGAAAATAAATGGCTGTTTACGTATTTGCTAATTTTATAAATGTAGTTTAAAAAATAATTATCGTTCAAACTTACTTGAGAATTGGAATGTTAAAAGGGCATATTTAATTACTAGACGAGCATCAATGATGTCACCCCGTCAGTTGATGAGAGCTTCAAATATGACCCAAAAGTGGCAGCGTAGGGAGATCTCAAACTTTGAGTACTTGATGTTCCTCAACACTATTGCCGGTATGTAAATGTGTTGATAAGCTTATATTATAAATGTTTTATTATGACTATGAGTATAAATCTGCATTTGGAAATGTCGAAATTAGTTTTTCTCACCATTTTATTGTTACATAGGGCGAACTTACAATGACTTGAATCAGTATCCTGTATTTCCGTGGATTTTAACTAATTACGACTCAAAAGAGCTTGACCTCTCGCTGTCGAGTAATTATCGTGACTTATCCAAGGTCAGTTTATCTATGAGTATTTTCCACTCATTTTTTGGCAAAAAAGTTTTGAATTACTCCATTGTTTCCTTACTTTTGTAGCCGGTGGGAGCATTGAATCCGAGTCGTCGAGCATATTTCGAGGATCGTTACAATGGCTGGGAACATGAAAGCATTCCACCCTTCCATTATGGTTCCCATTATTCAACTGCTGCATTCACACTGAACTGGTTGCTTCGTTTGGTGAGAATATTATCATGTGTAACTTTAAAAGGATGCATTTTCAAAACAAACATTATATAAAAATACTTTTATGTGTGCGCAGGAGCCTTTTACGACAATGTTCCTTGCTCTTCAGGGTGGAAAATTTGACCATCCAAATCGTCTCTTCTCTTCTGTTTCTTTAGCTTGGAAAAACTGCCAAAGGGATACGTCAGATGTCAAGGTATGAGAATAGATACTTTTCTGAAAATTTTTTTTTGTGCATAGAGGTTGCCTAACTTTCTTCTTGACGATTTCA
>JAHZMZ010002185.1:0-14798 GCA_027743805.1 Lepidocyrtoides sp. E14
CCTCTATCTTCCAATATTGCCCTTGAATGTGTCATTAATAACTTTACTTAAGGGTGATAAAAATCAATTTTTATCAGAAATTAGTATTTTTAAACTATTCACGGTGTAGTTAGAGGAACAAAGACTTAAGTTACTTCTCCTCGTCATTAAGATTTCAAAAACAAAATCCTCTTTAAATTTTTCACTGTAAGCGAACTAAATCACGTCTCTGTTCCACTAACTGGTCTGATTTTACGAACTGTTGTCAAAGTATGGAATTTTGTTTTCAGTTTCGCTTCGTTTTATATGCAAACTAAAAAATTGAATGAGTGTCCATAGCTTTCCATTTCTTTAACGAAAAAGTGAAATGGAAAATTATGAATGTTATTTTTTTTAAGGTTTTTATTTTAATTACTGTGAAGCAAAAATTATTTTTTTCTTAATTATATAAGTCTATAATAATTGTTGTATTTAGATAGATAACTGTTAATATTTTTATGAAAACGGAATCTATAAATTCTCTCTTCCGTCTATCATCATCGCCCAAAGTATACTACAAGCTGATTAAGAAGGATTCATTTGTGCATTTATGTATTTTTGTAAATTTTTCACAAATGAAATGCTAACTCAGTATGTTTTTTTCTTTATCTGCTATTTTATTTTTTTATCGACAAACGTCCTTTAGTAGTTGGCTTCCTCGTCTCTCCGGAGCTGGTGACAGTGGTCACATAACAGATTTCATTGAAGGTTTGGGACCTGGTCAGCTAGTAGGAAGACAAGTATTAGCCTCACCAAGTCTTGGTGAGATTCAGCTCAGTCTCTGTGATCGGAGGGGAAATCTCGAGGTGGAAGTTATTCGAGCCAGGGGTCTTCAAGCCAAGCCGGGATCCAAGGTAAACAACCCAACTATAGTCATTCCCAAAAATTGAAAAAAAAATATTTTGCATAATGTGGGAATTATTAATAATGAGCCTACTTACTTTTTTTTATAGATGACACCGGCGCCTTACGTTAAAGTATACTTAGTAAAAGGGAAGAAATGTGTTGCCAAGGCGAAAACGGGCATTGCTAGACGAACTCTGGATCCACTATATCAGCAACAACTAACCTTCCGGGAAAAATACCAAGGCTGTATTTTACAGGTGGGACATCTCTTGTCATTTTTTGACACTTGAATACTTCAAGATGCAAAAAAAATATATAACTGAATTTTTTTCTTTCTCTCAAACGTAGGTAACTGTTTGGGGAGACTATGGGAGAATCGAAGGGAGAAAAGTATTCATGGGCGTGGCACAAATAATGCTTGACGATCTTGACTTATCAAATATTGTCATAGGCTGGTATAAACTTTTTGGAACGTCATCCTTGGTAAGCATACACACACTTCATCTTATTTTGGCTCCACACAGAATGTCCATTTTGTTGATTTAAGCTTAACATCAACCTGCCATTTTATTTTGCAGGTATGACTTGAAAACTGACTAAGCGCTGAGAATCCTCAAATTGAAAGCAGAACTATCTATTGCATAATTACACTATGCAATATTATTATTAACCACCAAATGGAATCCAATCTTTTCAAAAAAGTTTCAAAAGAAAGCCTGGAATTTATAAAAAAAAAAGAAGGAATCATCATCTCATCCATCGACTCATTTTTATCGTAGTCAGCCAATCCACTCGAACAATATTGCAAAAATGTTATTCTGAACCGCATTTTTTTGCCAAGTGCTACACACCATCAAAAAAAATAATAAAAATATATACCAAAAAACAACCAACCAACCAACCAAACCAAACCAATATATGGAGGAACCATTCTATAAAATTGTTACGCAACGCGACTATCAGTAAAATATACTAGAAAATTAATTACCAAAAAAAAAAAAAAAAAATATCTTCTTCATTTCCTAAGAAAAAAAAAATATATATCTCTATCGCGATGATGGCGGCGGCAATCATATGCCTACTACTTTGGATTGATTGATATTATGTGGATTTGTGAAATATCAGAGAAAGTAATTTTTTTTCCTGAAAACAAGAAAAAAAGAAAGAAACTACTATTCCAAAAAAAAATATATATATATATATCTAATTACAAAATTTGTATATCAATTATATTGCATGATGACTTGTGTGTCTGTGTGTGTAAAAAAGAAAACCATAAAAAAAAATCATTGCAATTTTGCGGTGTTTTTTATGCCTATAAAAAAAACTACTATTCTACCTACCATTTAAAAAAAATAATAATAACTATAAATGGATGTTATTATTATTATCTACCCGTGTGTAAAACCAAACAACAAATGTTTCAAAATAATCCACATAAACTATAAAACATGATGGCATTATATATCCATAAAAAAAATATATAATTGATTTTTCTCCAGCCTCGTGTCGTGTCGAGCTCCTCCTCCTCTTCGCTGCGAAAAAAATAAAAATTGTTTCATTTCTACAAAATTTTTTTTAGAGGAATTTAAACAAACAATAATAATAATAATGTATAAAGAGCATAAAAAAAAAACTTCATCATCTCTCAACAAGTGGTCCAAGCGACATTGTGTACGTGTATTGTATTCATCGTTATTTGTTATATGTATATAAAAAAACTATAATATTTAGGGACGAAGAATTTCACGAATATTCTACTTTCACTCTTTACTACTACTACTACTACTACTACTACTACTATAAATACTACAACATTATTATTAAATTTAAATAGACTTTAAATTTTAGACAGAGAAAAAAAAAGTGTATAAAGAAAATTTTTCTCTTTTAGTGTGAAATGCAAATTAATTTTTCTAAAAAAAATAATGATTAAAAAAGAAAAAAAAATAAATAAGCTACGTTCCTCGTCATCATCATCCTCTTGGTACCCTCGTTCTACTTTACTACTAGGACTACGGCAAAAAAATAAAATGTATTATTTTTCTCGTTTTTTTTCTGGATTCCTCTTAGGGAAAAAGTAAAAATGTTAGACTTGTTGTTCTACGTAAAAATACGACTTTTTACAAGCTTCAGAAAAAAAAAAAGACTTTTTCATCGCTACTAATCAATCATGTCTTACTTACTCACATCTACTACTACTACTACTGCACTTGTTCACCTTCTTGTAATCATGCAAAAAGTTAATTGGAGATATTTTGAAGAAAGAAAAAAAAGATAAACCGCAGGATNTACTCACATCTACTACTACTACTACTGCACTTGTTCACCTTCTTGTAATCATGCAAAAAGTTAATTGGAGATATTTTGAAGAAAGAAAAAAAAGATAAACCGCAGGATCATCATTATCATCACCGTTTTACTTTGCAGTTTAACTGGATCAAGCTTTAAGTAGTAGTAGGATTTCAAGTCAAGTTAACTTTCCAATATCATCATCATCTTCACTACCAAAAAAAAAAAATTATACAAGTTTTAAAGTTTCGCGGTTTAAATAAGTAGTTAAAAGTGCTTCAGTGTTTTTTTTTGCTATCCCTCCTGCCTGCAAGTGTTTGTTTGAAAGTTTAATTATTGTCCTGAATTGATTACGGATTTTCATCTGACTGGAGGAAGGAAGGACGATGATGGTGCTTCTATGATTTTCATGCTAAATCCAATACTAAAATTTATAATCAATTAATCGATTGGAACCGATTGATTTCGCACACCTATAAAATAAAACAACCACTACTACATATACAGAACAATTGATTCTACTGACCAAAGTTTATTTGTGATCAAATTGTCATCGTCTTTTTAACAGATGTTCTCTTCTTAGTTAAGTTTACAAAGTCTTCTGACTCTCGATTGTTAAAA
This sequence comes from Lepidocyrtoides sp. E14, assembly GCA_027743805.1. Taxonomy (NCBI): domain Eukaryota; kingdom Metazoa; phylum Arthropoda; class Collembola; order Entomobryomorpha; family Entomobryidae; genus Lepidocyrtoides; species Lepidocyrtoides sp. E14. Next base: position 3,778 of record JAHZMZ010002185.1, read on the forward strand.
CAATTCATCACGTTGTCGTTGCTGCTGCTGTTTGCTGTGTTTTTAATGCTGTTTGTTCGAGAACGGAAAAATGGAACCGGAAATACTACGGACGGACGGACCTTCCTTCTCTCTCGTGTTTTTGCAGGAAAGCTGTGTGTGCTACGAAAAAGAAGGAAGTTTTAAATAATAATTTTATTGTAAATTGTATTATTCTATTTAAAATATATACAAAACTTGTATATAATTATTATTATTACTTACCTCTATGATTATTATTATTATTGTATTTACATAAATATTACTTATGTGCATATTATATAAAAAAAATCACCAAAGCTATATTTATATATTTGTTACAACAATTGCTATATATTGTAAAATAATATTTAAGCAGAAAGAAGAAAATATTATTAACACGGTCCGCGACTTTTTTAAAATGTACCTTGAGAGAATTTTCAAAAATATTTATCATGTAAATACATGATGTAATTTATTATTATTGTTATTATTAATATTTAATTACTGCTGAGCATAATTATAATTCTCTGCCTGTGTCTGTCTGTTGTCTGTGATATTTACTTACTTACGTCAATTTATGTACAGCTCGTTGTCGTGTTAATTGCCGAGATAAAAAAAACATTTTTGACGTTCACTCTCTGTCCTTTTGCTTGATATAGCGCAATCAATCAAAAAAAAATGATGATATTATTATTCTTAAAGTCTATGAATAATAATCAGTGATATTATTATATCACCGACAGAATACAATATCGTGCTATTATGAGATAGCTAAAAAAAAAATATTTTATATTTGTAAAAAAATATATGCGTACCTCCAACTCACATTTTTAACTTGCATAATTATATTTTAGTGCGTGTGCGTAGTAGTATATTTAAGTATAATTGTTAAATTGTGCAATCAGTGGAGAGGAAACAGTGTGTATAAATCATTTTATTCTTATGCCTAATCAAAATCTCTGTTGCTACTGATGAGCGAAAGAAAAGCTTTCAATTTAGTTTTCTGTTGCTTGCTCGTCGGCAGATAATTATTATTATAGAAAAACGTGATTTTAGAACTTAAATGTGATCATAATTTTATATTTGGAACAGTTGTGCTTTTTAGAAAATTCTGCTCCAGAGTCCCGAACACACGACATTTTCTGTTTAGCTTGTAAAATCTGTGTACTACTGTGTGTGTAAATACTGAAATATGAGGGTGCGTAAAAAAAACGTTTATAATTTTAATTATAATTATCATCAATCACAACACAATTATTATTATCCTCTCTGTTTTATAATAACAATCCATCAGTCCATTTATTGCCCTGAATAATATCGCTGCTGGTTAAACGGGAAAAAAAGATGATCCAAATCCTATCCAATACTGCATGTTTACTACACCGGATTTGCATGTGTAAAAATAATGAATGAAATAATTAAAAATATTTTACACCATTTACGACACAAAAACAACAACAACAACAACCACAACATATTATTAAATTATTAAACGGTAAGAAGAAAATAACTTAATTTTTTTTTTCAAGAGTAAAACTGAAATATCACACACACATACATACACACTCACACGTCTATCTATCTAATCTACGACGAAAGAAAGTTAGCTAGAGTTATTTATCATAAATAATAATTATAATTGAATACACGTATCTTTAGATTTTTAAAACCAAAAAACTATATCAAAATTATTAAAAAAAACTGTCGTTACTTAATTAACAAATTAGATCTATAGCTCTTTTTAGACAAAGTGTATAGAGAGAGAGAGAGAGAGTGTGTATTTATCATCAATCACATCACACACCATCACCACCACCAAAATATTATTAATTATGAAAGTAAAGTGTATGCATTACTTGACCGTAAATTAATTAATTAATTAATTAATTATTAAATATAATCAATCACTCTTTTCTTCACGGTGGTGAGAGAAATAAAAAATGACAAAAGACGCATTCGACTACAATTTTAAGCTATTTCTTACTAGGCAAGCAAGCAAGGTGAATTTTGTGTTTAAAAAAAATATACTGCAGGAGAGAGATTTGATGGGCAAAAAACAAAAATTGAGAAGAGAAAGAGAGAAAAAAATGGATTTTTAACAGAGAAAAGGTTTAATTATCTTTAAGGTAAAAATACAATAATTAATATGGCTAATTAATATATAAAAATAATAAATATGATAATTTCATCATGGTAACAAAAAAAAACACGACATTTGTTGACAACAAACGAAAAAATGTAGTTTTAAAGCAGAAAAGAGGCTGCCGGCTATTTTTGTTTAAAAAATTCCCTTCTTTTCTCCAAAAAATAATAAACCCAAAGATTGGCTGAATAGATAAGGCAAGTAAAATTAGCATAATTTCAGTTTTAATTTAGTGAACACTGTAAAAATATAGAGATGGTAAATTGGTAACAAATTACTTCCCCCTTCCTTACATAGTCAGAAATGGTGGTAACATGTAGTCTAGGGCAACTTAAAAGTGAAGGGGTCCCTCACCAATTTTTTTAAAAATAAAATCCAACCAAACATCAGAACTTGACAAGCTGGTGCACACTTTTATGAAATATTTTAAAACTCAACAAAAATTTTAAGCCAATGATGGCCAGATGATACTTTTCGCTTAAAAACTGTTGCCCTAAACTACATACATGCCATATATCACCCAGTGAGCAAAGGCTAGTTTTCTTTTAGAATTTTTTTTTTAGAAAAAGTTTACTTTTTAAAACAAGTATTGATGAATATCAAAACAAAATTCCAAATCAAACCACAAATCCAGAAAAGTATTGTTCTCCTCTTGGAAAAAAAGTGTTGTTTATCATCAAAGGTCAAAACATATTATTATTTTAAATTTTATTATTAAAAAAAGTCTATTCATCCTCTATCTATCATCATCCACGCAACATGTTCACACATCTAACAAAAAAAAAAAAACAAATTTTCTCATGTAATCAATCATCTATCATCAAAAAAAAAATATGTAGTGAAAATAATGTGAATTTTAATCCGTATAAAAAATGTTGTGATGTTTCTATACCATCTTTTTTTCTCAAGTTTTCCAGTAAGTTTATTATGGACAGAAGAAAAAGAAACAAAAAAATTCACACGACACACTTACCTTTTTTCACACTTGTAATTATGTAGAACGTAGTTAGTTAGGTAATTAATATACATTAAACTGAGTGAAATTTCGAGGAAAAAAAATTTGGTCCATTTTTTTAATTACACGAAGAAGAAGGAAAAAGAAATTTAGCAAGGAAAAAAAATATATCTTCTTCCTGAACTTCCTTCCTGACTTTTCTGCATGCATATCCTTAACAAAAAAATAATATACAAAATTTTCATTTTTTGAAGCTCGTTCGTCATTCGTCGTCGTTGTATTTTTTAATACTACTTTTTTCTTTCTGGCAGTCTGTGTAAGAAGAAGAAGAAGAAGAACAAGGCTTTTCATATTATTCAGACATTTCAACATTTCAAAAAAATCGAACATTTGTACAACACGTATATAAATTATTACTAGAAAAAAAAATGTTTTTCATTAAAAATCTATTTAAAAAATGGTACATGCATTATTCTGTAATTAAAACTACTACTACTACTACTACAACTTCGTAAAAATACAAAGTACAGACAAATGGATCAATTAGGTTAAGACTTTAAGCTTTTTGCACTGGATAATTTTTCTTTTTGAGGAAAAAAAAACAACAAAATTGTATCGTTTTGCAGCAAAGAGAATGAATGAAATACCTAGTTAAAAAAGATTAGTTTGTTTTGAGTCAGATTCAGATTTTGTCACATTTTTTTTTGTGTGGAGCAGCAGATTTTTGTTTTTGATGGTTTTTTTATGGAAATTTTTGGGAGTTAAATGAAATCAGGACTTTCAATAGTCAGCCAAGCCAAGCCAAACCCACTACTACTACTACGTTTTTATTTTTCTGTTTTGTCTTGTCAGTTTACAAAAATTTTTGATAGAAAAGTAAAGTAGCAGCATTTTTTTTAAACGTTTTTTTTTAATCTCACCAAAAAAAATTGGAATTAAATATTAACAAGAGAAAGCATTAATCTCTGTAATGCTTTGATTGACTGGTACAAAAAAAAAATTTAACAAGTAGCGAACATTCTCTGATTGTTCTGATGATGATGAGAATGATAAAAAAAAATATAATATAGTATTTAGATTCAATCAAATATTTTCATATATCCGATAAAAATTGATGAATGTACATACCCAATTTCTCAATCCCATTATATGATGAGCCATTAAAGACACAAACATTTTAAAACAATTATTTATGTACATAAAAATATATAATCTCTATAATATTTACCTACAAACAATAATGAATCTTCATTTTTGTAGTGGAAAAAAAACTGAGTACTTTTAATAATAATAATTTTGTCAGGTGAAATAAAATTAATTAATTATGGGTTCGGCTTTGGTTTAGCTTGTAGTAGTATAGCAGCTAGTTAAAACTGTTCTCCTTTTTTTTGTTCCCTTCATTTTCTTCCCCAGTTAAAAAAAAAAATTGAGTGACATTTTTTTTCCTGTTTCCCAAAAAAAGAGAACCTATCATTTTTCCTTTTAAACTTTAAACTAATAAAAGACGAGAGAGGCTTGTGCCATTCGATTCTTGAATTTATCTGATTTGATTGAACTGCCATAACAAAAACAACAACAACAACAAAAATTCTTGAACCAGTGCTACCTACATAATAAACATAGCAGTTTTAGGAAATTAGATAGTGTTTAGCATTTAAAAAATCAATTTGTATTTAACTGCTACATTTTTTGCAACAATTTTACTAATTCGACTTATTAGTTTTTAAGAAATAAGTAGAATTTTTATCATTAGGGATAATTTCTTCGATATGATGATGATGCGTGTGTGTGTCATTGTTATTTAGTCGGTTCAACTGTCTATTAAGGAACATATGATGATGATATGATGATGATGATTATGATAAGCTAAAAAAAATGATAATATGCATTATGATGGTGCATGGATGATACTTATTATTATTATTATTATGAAAATTATGTTTACGAGGTTTTTCGTATTTGACTTAGTTTTAGAAAGAAAAAAAAACTCTACCAAACATTTTCCAAGTTTATGGAGAAATGTCCCCAGTCCCCTTCCAAACATGCCAAGTACGGAATCGTCAAAAGATATTGTAAAAAATAAAAAAGAAACAAATTCCAAATTTCTGAAATAAAAAATTGAAAATTTCTGGGAAAGATGGTTTGTTGAAGGAGTATAAATAATTTATTAACTTATATACGCATTGCATGGTATGGAAGCATACAGGTTTTATTGAGTTTCTGTCTTGCAACTGATTATCAATTTAATCGAGAAAATACAGTATTACATATTGGTTAATTTGGAAATAGTGTTTATCATAATATATGAAATTTAAAAATCAATTTGATTTGTATACTTAATGAATATAATGTTACAGAACCAGGCATCATTAAACCGTTCAATTCCAATTTGGTCTAATTTTTTGCCTTTTTGGCCAGCTTATTCTCCTCCTTCTTTTTCGGATGCGCCTGAACATCCTAAAATTCCAAAACATTTCTTATATTTATTAATCTGTAAATATGGTAATTAAGTTACCATTTATGTTTCTAAAGCTTCCTCTATATTTCAATTTACCATAAACAGGCAGCTTCCCAGGAGAACGAAAACGAGAAAGATCACAATCAATGAAGACCTCATATTTTTGCGCTTCTGTAAGCAATACAGAAGTTTGGTATGTCTTCTTCTTAAACTCGGTATATATTTGTGCTCGCTAGTAAATTGTTTGACGCAAATACTGCGTACTTGATCATGTCTGAAGCAATAACTTCGTACATACTGTGCGTAAAAGTGACAATAGACGTTTTGTTGAATAATTTCTTACATAGCATTATAATACGCAAGATCTGTAATTACATTCTGAATCATAATTGAGTGCAAAGTCTATAAAGAAAATTAACGACCAATTCCAAATAATGAGTAATAGAGACATATCACTTAAAGTTCGATAGTTAGCAGGATTGTATTATTTTGTGTTTGTATTCATTCTTATTATATATGGTATGTCATTACATGTATCAAAAAAGTATTCAGTTTTTGCCCATCCATTCAATACAATTATGTACAACAAAGCACTATCTTTTCTTAATAAAAACTATTTATAACAGTATCCATTACGTCAAGAAGATAAAAATTATAGATTTCATACTTCAATTTTAACAAAACAGCATGACTTATGACAGATTTTTATTTACGGTACAGTAATAAATATTTAAGGTTTATTGAATAACTATATAAAGAATTAAAACGTAAAATGCATATAAATGATTACTAACACCTACTTGAACCATAAGTATTTACATACTTAAAAATCATGTTTTTTGTAGCTCCGTAAATAGAAATTCTACCTCAGCCTAGACAGAGAAGCCATACCTTCCAGCAATAAAAATAACCTTATTATGTACATACGTTTTATGTTCTCTTGAGTATCGCACATGCCATGATTGTTTATTGACGAGCACCACAGGGGCTGGTGGCATGTAGCTTTCTAGTTTGTTTATCCTTCTGATGTTTCTCTAGACTGGGCTTGAAGAACAAAGACCGACCCGACCGTTCCAAGAAACTACAAGTGTATACGAATCCAACATAATTGATTTACTACTATTACTTTTATGTAAGAATTAGCATAAATTGCAAGCACCTACTCGAAACATGAAACTTTCGTCAATGAGAAACTGTCCCTTTCCAAGTCCCAAAGGTTCTTTTTCAATCTCATGCAAAATTGCATACGATTTGGCTGTAAATTCTTTATCTCTGCTTTTCCAAATGAGGCGTCGCATCCATTTCAGAAAGGTTGCATTCTGTGAATAAACAGGGAAAAAAATTTTTTAAAGGCTTCTTTAACTACGTTTAAAGTTTTTCCACACTCACGAGCAACCAATAAAATTTTAATTTGGATACGCTATAAGCAATACCTTTTCCGATGCTTTAGTGGCGACTCTGTATGTGCATGAAGTTTTTATTATGTTGTATAAGAAAAATGCTATTGCAAATACTGTCATATCTCCGTCAAAGACATTCAGAGCAAAGTAAACAAAGAGGGTGATATTATCGACATGCATGTATTTCAAAAGACCGTCCATTGCATCATTCGTGCTATCTACTGCCCCTTTCAGCTTTTTATAGTGAGCCCATTGTCCATTTTCAGCTTCAAAGAGTTCCAAGCACACAGGTTGTATATCAAGCACAGGATTACCGACTCCATTTGCCAAACAAGAAATGTGTCGTAATAGCATTAGTGCAGTCAACAATATCAAGTCTCCTAATGCACACGAGATAACACGGTTACTAATAGTCATTGCCATGAAAGTGAGCCCACAAAGTGCAGTTTTTGTTGTAAAGTTAGTCCCATATTCTTCGTTTAAGATGACTAAAATCGTGCTGTTGTTATCAACGTCTTCGGGAGTCCATGTCATAAATCCAATTGAAAAGTCAACTGAATATGACAGAATTGTTTTCTCTGCAGTCCATCCGTTGAGTCCTTCTTGGAAAGTTGTTCTTAGTACAGACATAGTTAGGGACACTAATCCTAGTAGTGCAGCTTTTGTTGTATGGCATGTACCTGAATCTTCATGTTCTTTTGAATTTTTGCCATCAAATGCACGTAACTGTTTGCTGTTGAGTAGTAGCTTGGAGAACTTGGACTGGTGAAACGATAACAGGTAAGCAAAGTACACTAGTGTGCAGGCATTCATGATGAAGAAACCCATGTTTGTGAAGTTTTCCAATCCCCCATCAATAATGCATACAAAAATGTGAAGTTTGGCAGCGGTCATTGCTTTTGTTATAGCAAGGAAGGTAATAGTCCAGTAAAGAACCTTGAAAATGTATGAGAATAAAGCTGATATTATTTCATAAAAATCTTCTGAATCGGAGTTAATGTATACTCTTCATTTTAATTACTTTTTTACTAAAGTGTTATTAGCTCACGGTATGTCTCATGCAAGGGAGCAAATTTAATAATTTTGATTGAAGATGGTAAATTAGATTGTATGGATGCAATTTTTGCATAATTTTAAATGTGTCTGTCCGTATACCTGTCATTTTTAAACCACATAAAATTTCACACTAGTTTTGAATCAACATTATGAAAATATTTTTTTACAATCGTTTTTAAAAATTTTATTAGCTAAACCATCATGGCATACCATGTTACCATGGTGGAAGTAGGTCACATGTTTACAAGTAGAATTCTTATCCTTGGAGTATTTAATTTACACAGGTAAAGATTTCATAATTGAAGTGAAGTTGATTTTCGTGAACTGGTTTAAAAGAACACTTTTCATCGCCCTAAAATGCATCTAAATTTTCAGCTTAGGTCGTAGTATAGTGTACTTTACATCCACATTTCATTAGGAAAAATAGCGCAAAGGCACTTTTTTACGCATCCAGAAGATTTATGATGTGACCATCCTTACGGAGAAGTATACATGAAAGTGTTCGAACTCTTGCCATCCCAAAGGAAGGGGTCTAATATGTAAATAAATTGTTTTGCTTACCAACTGGGCAATTCGAAAACCCTGGTTGTAGTCCCACATTCCTCCAGTAGCCCCATCAGGCTTAAAGGGACTTAAGCATGTAATGTACATCAGTTTGAGATAAGTCTCAAAATATGTACAATCTGTTTTGTCGTTTCCTATTCTTTTCTCATGTTCACCGTCAAAGCTAGCTCCCAAATTTGCACTTGTAGGTTCCGGGAATGGTTGTATGGAGGATGTCCCACTGATTCTCGCAGCACCATCAGACAGAGTTGTTTCAACTGTAGATGAGTCGGAGGTAACACCTCCACTAAGTTGACCTGTGCCTGAAATACCGTGTCGTCTACTGATTCCGGAAATGCTGGACGCGGAGCGGAGCACAGATGTTGCCAAGTGGTCATTATTTTGCTGTTGGCTATGGCAACTGTCTTCATCCAAAAAAGACACCTGGGATTTTGCAAGGGTTCCATCCGTTTGCTCATTGAATCCAGTCTCTTCATCTAGTACCCCTCTCACATTTGACCTGAAACTTTTAAATGGGGTAACTCTAGATGCGATTCGTCTCCAGTAGTAAACTCCGCGACAAGAAATGCTCATTTTCTTGTTTCCTTATCACTTTCACAATTTACAGAGACTAAAAATAATGTACATACTTTCACTAGAGCGTGAAAAGTTGAAATGATTCAAACCAGGGAGGGCTATCATGATGCTTATTATGTAAGGAAATAAACGTTAAGGAAGGTGAAAATGTTGAAAGTAAAATAAATCCAAAACTGTACGAGTTGCAACATTCTTTCCAAATACATTTACTCATCGTGACAAGGATTACTACTTTCGCTTAATGGAGGACAACTACCTAAATAGTAAATACGGGTGCATGCAAATAAAACAAAATATGTAATTATCGTAGCTTCTCTTTCGTTTTCTTAAGATGATACGTATTATACACGATCCTTTTCTTCAGTGTCTTTTATTTGCGAGTTGCGGGAGAAAGTGACCTGCTGAGAATTGCATGGAATATTAAAGACACACTAATGATCACGTACTAATACCTGGGCAAGTGAAATGAAACAATATATGGTGGAACTTAAAAAACCGACAAAGTAGAGAGTTAGAAATGGATTAAAATCCTGATAGGTTTTGTCCAGTTGCAGCACCTCTGACCTGATAAACCCACATTTAGATATAGGGAGAAAAAAATCGCTTGTGTAAGTTTATAGGATGTGATACATGCATGAATTCTACCTTACATACAAAGAACCTTAAATATGTACGAGTCGGTCAGGAAAGCAACGGAACAATAAATGGATCATTGGATATTGGTGTTAAAGTTAAAAGTGGACAAAGGACATGCATATACTTCATGAAATTGCGATAATCTACCATAAAGGCACATAAACGTTATATGTTAATTTGCTACTGGGTGCTGTTATTCAGACTTTCAAAGACCAATTTTTACTCATATTAAGATGTTGCTTTGAAAAATTTCATAGAAATGCCATCAACAGCACAGTATAGTATCTGAAAAAGGACAAAAAACAAACAAAAAGTCATACACGTTATTGCTCACTTTCTACTTTTTCAGTTAAATCAATTCAATCATGTTAGTAATAACTCTAAACAATTTGTCTGGCTGTTATTTATGCGATCATGAGAACGATTTAGTAAACGATCGCAATGGTTAGAAAGGTTGCTTGATTAATTTAGTATTTCATTAGTCAATTTTGCACGGTTATGTCAGATCTGGTCGCGGAAGTAACTTTTGTTAACAAATATTTAGCCATTTTACACTTTTTGGATACCTGTAGGGCACCTGAAGAGATTAAAACTCTGTTAATTCTGTTGGACTATGTCAGAATATTCTACGTACCAAATTTGGTGAAGCTTGCTGTTTTTGTTACGGAGTTATGGCCATTTTACATATTTGGGAGTCTACCTCAGGTCCTTAACGGGCACCTTCGACTCCAAAATCAAATGGGTCTTGCCATGTAGACCTTCAGTATACACATACCATTCATGGTGTCGCGTCGATAGCTTAAAGCGTTCAGGAGTTGTCATGACTACGGTCGGATCTACGAACATTATATTCATAACATTTACAAGCAACCGCAACCTAATAAATTGTTCATGTTATTCTTTGCAAGGTCCTTTCTCCTTCTCCCACATTTTCTGTGCAGAGAAATGGCACAATTCAGACGGATGGTGAAAAGTACTAAGCATTACAACTTGTAATTCAAAAGAAAACTGGAATTAAAAAAGGACGGTTATGATGAGTATTTCATTATTTTATATACGAAAGCTTGGGATATAAAAAATAAATCAACCTATTTAGCCAATAAAAAATGTCTATCATACTTTAGTTTACATGTAGGCAAGTATCCAGTGCCAGTTATCTAGCATAAATAATGAGATGAGTTAGCAGGGACGGCGAAACCTACCCTGGTATGGGGGGATGAACTGCCATTCCAA
>JAHZMZ010002187.1:0-13426 GCA_027743805.1 Lepidocyrtoides sp. E14
ATTTTTTTGCAACTGTATCTACTGCACATTTATGTGTATAAACACCACAGCCTCTCATTTATCTAGCCATGCATTTTACCATTATTTTTAAGCACCACGTGAGCACTACTTACCCACGCGCACACACACACTCTTGTCGTCCGTCCAAAACCCGTGAGCCGTACTAAACATGCAAATTCTGCAACTGACAATCCACTGTCTACTAAAGCTCGGTCATGTTTTGAACATAAGCGTCAAAAATAAATGACAACTGTTACTACTGCTACTACGTTGACAAGATTACATCTCAGCTTATACAATATCATTGTAAAGCTATTTATTTGCTCACAGATTATTATGGCGACAATGCACATGCTAAAATGTTTTCTAGAAATTTGAATACCGCTACTTTATTACATCTTATTACAACAGTTTATTATTACATTATTACTCTAAAAGCTTGAGTAAGTGGAATGCATGTTTGAATTAGCCCTTTTTTGCACAGGAGGAGATGATTCCATCCGTATTATGCATATTATCCATAGTTGCCTTATTTTCACAATGCATATATTATACTTTATTTTCGCTTGAAAGTATACCAAATACAACAATGTTTTCAAAAGTTTGCCTTTCCTGGCCGGCACACAATATGGCAAACACACAATGCTATACTATAATAGTAGTATAAAAAGCTACAGCTCTGTATCTCTCTCTCTCTCTTTCTCGTTTTGGAATGGCTGGTGGTAGTGGTGGACGGCAGTGGTTGCAACTTGGAAGCAAGCAAAATGCCCGTATTTCACTTCCTTACCATCATCTCCGGCATTCATGGGCTGAATATATATCAATGTCTATGGTTTCTTGTCCCAGCCACTAAACGAGAATTTACTGTTATTTTATTATGAAATTACTCTGTCTCTACAGAAGAAACGAGCTTTTCTCCCTACATTCATACCGATATAACAGCTGCACACAAATATATTAAACTACTACATAAACTGAATCTGTTTGTTTCTCCTCTTTGCGTTATTTGTACTATGACTTCTTTTTCCAGAATGACTACAGCTACTACTACTACCACCACCAGTAAAACAACAACTGTAAGTACTAGTAGTACAATAAATACATACATGCATAAAATATAAAAAAAGAGGAGAGTATAGTAGTCACAAACACAATCTCCCTGTTTTTTTCACTCATTTAACCCGCTAAATCCGTGAATATTCACTAGGTCCAATTCTTCTTTCCGACTTTCATTAGTTCCATCGTCATTCGTGCATACTTGTCTTACAAAAGCGGAAAGAAAAGGGGGATATTTCATGAATACGAAAGTTGAGCAGAGAGACTTGACGCTGTTATAGTTGAAACTAAATAATGTATTTATATATCTACCATTGAAAATAATAAGTGTATGCATTTCTACTATCTATTACCCATGCATGCATGTATGTAGTAGTAGTCGTCGTCGTTGTCATTGTGCGTGTGCTGAGCGGAATAGAATGCCACTCTTCTCTCTTTTTCAACTTGGTTTCATGTGTTGATGACTACTGTTCACTTGCTCACAGACAGACTTGCTTGCAGACCTGTAGCTGTTTCTCAATTTATGAATGAAATTAGCTCCAATCTAATTTTCACTTCAACACTGCTCTCCCCTTTTCCTTCCCTTCTTTTTCTTCAACAATTCTTATATATTTATTTCCATTGTTCTTTTTTTTCTTCGCTACCAATTCACTTTATGCATGACTAAGAAAAACTTGTTATTATTATTATTATCCTATTTAAGTATTTATGGTGACCAAGGGATTTTTTTCTCTCTGTAGCTCATGTCATAGTAATGCAACGTGCTCATTATTTATCACCAGTAATTTATTCAAATTAAACAGGCCAGGATTACTTCTCTATCTGCAAACTTCTGCAGTGCAATTTAGGCGGTTGATATGGGGGATAAAAAAAACAAAAACTTGTATTAGTGCCGTACCATAATTTTTAAGAAGTTTTTTCCCTCCGTTTATCCTTGCATTATTACTACATTTTTGTAGATTTCAACATTAGCTGAGGGCAAGTAAATAAGCGCTGAGTTGTGAAAGGTATGTATATGCTTATGTAAAGGAAGTAAAGGTAGTTCCGCCAACCTGACGACTGTGAGAAATGATGGTATTTAGAAAACACTGAATTATATTGAATTCAAGTGAAAACATTTGAGGAAGAGCATTCCCCAGGGAAAACAAAGATTGATCTAGTAGAAGTCAACAAGTTTTTTTTCCTCTCTTCTTTGCCCCTTAGTTTTACGAGTAGTATTTTTTTGCTTTCATTTTACTTAACTCACTACCACCATAACTTGTTGTAGTTGCATGTAGCTGTTGTTACAAAAGTTACACAAAAAATTCGAAGGTAGGGAATGTTTCTCGTTTTTATTATTTCCCTGACCTTTTTCATCTATTTCAAGCTTTAAAGAAAGGGGGTTTCTTGGTTTCCTTTTCATTTTTTTACTCTCCCTCTCTCTCTCTCTCTCTCAACAACACACAAACAAAACTTTTAAAATACATATAAATTGTAAAGGGTGTTCCTTGATCTTTAGTTTTTCACTCAACTTTTATCTTATATACCTACATGTTTATTTATACCTACCTACATGCATTTGGCTATGGATTGAGAATTCTCGAAAGAAAATTCTTTTTGTTTAGGAAGAGTTCCTTTGATGATTTCCTTTTTAAAAAGGGAAACTAAACAAAACAAAAAAAAACTTGCTAAATTTGTGTATAATACCTACCAACTCTGCTGGCGAAAAAATGCTACCGCGTTTGATGCTTTTGGTGGTTTCGTGTACAATTTTTTTGGGTTCTGGAAACTATCAAGAAAATATATGCTTGCATTGCCTACCTGATCTTGGTCCCTTTAATACTACTCTTGTCTGTTAACGTGTTAAAATCAAGAAAATGAAGATGGAGGGGAAAAAGTCAAAGGGAAAAGTGGAGAAACTACTACATACGCATATTCTTTGATACACATGCATAGAAAGAGGGTGAGAGAGAGAGAGAGTAGCAGCAGCAAACAAACATAAATGCCTTTCTTCTTATTGAAGTTGGATTTTTTTACTATACCGTATGTTTTTGTTTGGCGAGTTTCTTCCACTCGGTTGCCTCATGTTTAAAGGAACGATTCCTTTCAGGGGAAAATGCGTTTAATATTATCTGCTGTGCAATAAAAACCTTATTGCTGCATGTAATGTTGTTATTTGCAAAAGCGATGAAGACACCAAGATGATTTTTTTTGTGGCAGTGATAATCCTTTTTTCACAATTTTTGGACATTTTCCCAAAATAAATACAAAACGTCTGGATGTTTCTAGCAAGCCAATTGTACTATATACATAAAATCTGCTTAAAACTTAAATGAGCTGCTCTGAAAGAGTGAAAGTAAATAAAATACAGAGCAGTAATGCAATAAAGAAATGCATACAAACTAGTAAAATCTCAGTGCATTATGAGGGTTGTGAGTGAAAACAAAATCAAAATGTCTTTTCAGAAGAGCCGAGATCATGACTTTTTGCAAAGTTTTTCTACACAAATAAAGCATAAAACTTTAAAGGAAATAACATGCAGGCCAGACGTCACCACCATCGCCATTTGTATTATTTGTACAAGGTTCTTTTATAGAGAAACTGAAAGCAGTAAACCCACAAGTATTGCTTTTAAAAAACTGAGTTAGTTTTATAATAGTGCAAGTGATACACTCCTTGTATGTATTATGCACGTAATATTACTCTGCCAAGAAAAGAATACCCACACTTTACTTACACAGTAGGAAACAAGATTAGACGAGAGGGAAAAAAAGTTTTTTTTATAGAAATGTAAGTAACTGTTTACCTTGGAATATAAAGAATCCGTTCAGCAACGACAAATCCAACACGAAACAGGAGGTTAGATGCTGGTATAAAGGGGATGATGAGGAACGTCAAAGCTACCACCACATCTCGGCAAGTTTCCCCCTGCGAATTTTTTAAGAGTGGAAGAGAGAGAGAAAAAAAAGTCAGTTTTCGAGTTCAATAAGTCGATCGATCAAAAAAGTGCCTTATTTCCCTGTTACACCACTCTTCCAGAGAAAGAACAAGAGAAAGCTGAGGCGGAGGAAGAGAAAAACTTTTTTTCAGTAATAGTTGTCCTTATAAAAAAAGTAAATTGTGAGCTGGGAGTGAGTAGTAGTACTTGTATGCTATACATATAAAGTACATGTTTTATAGCAATGTAGAAGTTGGTAAACTATTAGAATCGCTATCGAGTCACGTCTACTTTGAGGTTTTTTGGACTCTTCATTTTTTCCCTTACTTTTCTACTCGTCTTCTCTGTTCTTCTTCTTCTTCTTCTTTTGGGAATCATTGACTTGACTCCTCCATCAACACAATGGTTTGGGAGTAGAGGTAGAATATATTCTCCAAACACTCACTTCAGTCTCCCATTTCCCCTATCATTTTCTTGCCTCTATTTACTTGCTAGTAGCTACCATTATTATCATTTGTACTGTGTGGAAGCGTTTATCAGCATATCTTTCTGTATTATAATATTGTCATAATAATAATAATATAATAATAATAATGATGATAATAATAACATCCTATAAAAATATGTATAAAACCTTGGGTACAGCATAAACATTTTTTGATAATGTGCTGAAAACGTATCATTAAGCAAACTTTTAAATATCTAAAAGCTGTCAGAGAGAAAGTCATCCATTCAAAGTCGTTTCTCCTCTCTGCAATTCCAAAACTTTTAAAAGATTCTTCAACTTGAGGAGACAAATATAGAGAAAAGAGTGGAGGAGTAGGGGAGTCAAAGTAATTCACATAGACAGAGATGATGATGCGCTTTCAAGTCTATTTTTTTTCTAAAAGCGTCCGTCGCTTTTGATGGCAGTGGGTAGTGTAGATACGTACTTTTGTATTTTATTTTCAATCTCGGCTTGTAGTCTCGTGTCGTTTTTAATGAGTTCTGAAGAAAGCTTTTTTGAGTTTGTTTAACCAAGGGAAAACTCAAACGGAAATCAACAGGCGTTGTTTCCCATTATTATTATTATTAATGTTGTTATTACTTCTGTAGTTGTATACTAATCCAACATGGCCAAAAACAAAACGCGGGAATTACGAGAAAAAAAAGTTTGTAAATGAAAGTAAACAGTGTGGAAGGGAAGAGGGCGTAAATATGTTAAATGGAATCATTATATTGAAAGGGGGAAAGACATCATGATTTTTCGTCAAAAAGGAATCGCTAGTATTACACGAGCACTGAAAGTCTTGAGAAAAAGTAATTCCACTCACCTTGGAAAGAGGGTAGACACAACTTGCAAACAAAAGGAAATAGAATATGAGACAGATTGGCATACGATTATCCGTCCAGCTCGATATCAACGGGATGGAGCCCATTTGCCAGTCGTAATTCAGTGAAACGGGCGCAAGTAAAAGCCAAAAGTTGAACGCAGGCAAATATGCAAACGTCCGAAACCTGGAACAGTTCCAATTAACGATGTTACGATTCACTGCACATGAAATAATAATGCTTTTTCTTGTTTTACTTTTTTTTATAGCTGCCAGTTCTAAACAGTTTTCAAGCAAAAAAAAAATATTTTTTTTGAATTCATTTATAAATTTGTAATAACTTACAAACAAGACTAATAATACTTACACTACACCCTTATAATAATAATAATAATAATAATAATAACAATAATAGCAATAAAAATTGCTATAAATAAACGCAATAAACTCTTGAAAGTGGAAAAATGTCGTTGATGGCTTTGAAACTATTGGGATGGCAGCGTAAAATCTAAAGTGGTGGTATTTCCCTGAGAATTAATGAATTTTAAAAAAAATCTCCCACGTGGTAATGTAACTCACCTTGTATATTTACACCTTGTAAATGATGCTGGATTGTCCTGATCAGAAAATTGTGGCAGGGACCCTTGCAACATGAAGATACGAAAACACACTAGCGAGAAAGCCTGTAAGGAAAAAAATATATCATCCACATCAGATAAAACTCTCTCTCTACTCACAAGAGTGAAAAAACAAGTTTACAAAAACAGCATTATAGAATCCACTCCTTGAAGTCCTTTTTTATTAATTTGAACTTTGCACTACAACCGCATTTATTACCACCATCAAGGAAAATCGTAATAAACTAGTAAACAGTGAAAATTGCCATGGATAGCAATACTAGTCCAGAAATGTTATCAGTTTCCTGCATAAAATCATATCATCTTCAGAATAAAAGATAAATTTACAATGCAATAAATATAGACTTTGTATCTTTATTTTTCCCCCTTGTTGTTAAAGCCATCTTTATTTGTAGAAAAGAAGAAAAAAAAGTTTTCCTGCATAAATTTTATAGACTGCTTGCAAGTTACACAGAAAAAAAACATTCTCTAGTGTTTATGCTTGACTGCTTTTAAAATTCACTACTTCCTCAGTAGTTTGGTCAACTCTAATCTTGAATAAAAAGATCAACCATATAGTTAACAATGTTGCTACTATCTTTTATACGGGACAAGTCTTTAGAAACAATTACAACAGAATACAGAGCACAACAGTAATAAAAGTATAAGAACCATACTATATAGGTAATGTCGAGTAAATAAATATACTGGAATAAATCTTATCACTGATTTAAAAAAAAGAATTGCGCCTTTGATCAAAAACGATTTATTGTTATTGTTTGATTTTCTCATGAACAAACAAAACAGAAAATTATCATTGCTTTGTTCCTTTTCATTATTCTTCTTCTATACGTCGTCTACAAAAGGGTTTTTTCTGTAGTATTTTAACTGTATAAACAATGCACATGCCTACGTAAGGTGTATAGGTTTGTAGATTGTGCTATTGTGCATACGCGTAAGCAAAAATGCCTGTATATTTACATCTTGTGCAATGTGTCTTGTTACGTTGTTTTTCTGAGTATATTTATTTATTTTATCACAAGTAGCTTTAAAGTGCTGTCATCCTATATTTATGGAACAATTGAAATGTATCAAGTATCACAACAAGTATCATGTAGAATGCACAGGACAAGTATGCATGTATGTATATGCTTTGCACTACATTAAATATTTTTCTTTTTTCAAGTCGTTACAGTGAGTGAGAGTTCGTTGTGCTGTGAGTGAGTGCTCTTCTTGTCTAACCTGTGAACTTCACTCCATTTTCTTCTGTGTATATCAGCGTCCTTGTTTTCTTTTCTTCTTTTTGGTGTAGTAACTCTCTACCTTCATGGTAATACAACACTTTCACCTTTTATGAGTATGTGTACATTATGCAAGTATGTGCTACTAAAAAAAAGTTGAGTACTGGTAGTAGGAGTAAAGCGTTTCCAGAAGTAGTAACAAACATAAAAAAGGAGAGAGTGTAGCACGAAATAGAATTAAAGTGAGTTTTTTTCTCTTTCTCTCTCTCACACACAAAACATTTATCGCTCTCTTTCCGCTTCAATTGTAATAATAATAATAATAGTAATGTCTGAAATGTGATCTTTCCCTTCTTTTCCATTCGTTTCATTTCATTCGGAGAAAATGGTTGGTAATATTCTTGCATGTTGTCAGTAAATTTGCGTATAAGGAGAGTAGGCACAAAAAATATATATTTATATTTCAGTAGAAATGCAAAATAGTTTGAGAAGTGAAGCAAGTATTTTTGATGAATGTTCATATTTGAGTACTGACAATGAGTATGGTTGTCTATGAATGATATTTACTTTACAAGCATTTATTCATGTTTTTAAATAAAACTTTTTTTTTTCTCTCTCTATATTCGGAAGTAAAGTTTTGTAAAAAATGCAAAAGAGGAGTTAGTGAAAGTACCACTAATATTGCTACAATTTACAACAGGAACGAGCCAAAGCATGGAATAAAAGTTGAAAGTAAGCAATGTATATTCAGTTGGGAGCACTGTTTACTACAAGTTGAATTTTCATCATTTATTCAAACTGTCGCGACTTTCATGTGCATTGTGAGACGCAAAAAAGAGCTTTGGCAGCTACTCTAGCCATGTTTTTCAGTTATGTAAATACCCTGAACAATTTTTATCGATTCATACTGTGTCAAATGCCGTTCAGTTTTTAAGCATACCACTTTTCCTTATATTCAAAATCAATTCAAAATTATCTAGCCAGTCAGTTTTTTTTAAAAAGGAGTAAAAAGTCATAAAAATTATAATGCTTCAACTTTTAAAATTAAATTTCATCTTTTTTTTTGTCAGTAGTGTTTACTTTTTTTGCTCTATCTAATCCTTATACTATCTATAATAAATTCAAGTAGCTAAAAAAAGTACACACTTACCCCAAGCGCTAGGAAGAAAAGCCTCCTCAACACCTGCTTCATATCTGAAGTGATCTGGCGTATTGAAAAGTAGCTGAAAAGATCACAAGTTCCAAGTCTTATTAATATTCATGCCATTACGCCTCTCTTTTTTTCACATAGTCCGAATGAAATACGTACGTATACCTAGATTCACATGTTAGCATTATTATCATCGTCATCATCATCATCATCACATCCATGCGTTTCACTTCAAGATCATCACTATCATGAAACACTACGCATAGGCATGCACACACTTGAAGAAGAAAAAATGTAATCTTTTTTTAGCATAAAGGTTGTTCACATTTTTCCATGAGAAATTATACACACTGCTTTCTCTTAAATAATCTGCATAGAAAACAGTAAGCGGAGTAGAACTCTTGACTACTTTTTTTCTTCTCTTTTGAGCACATATCTTCACACAGAAAAGTAAACGGATGTACTAGGAATTTGAAATATTATGAAAGAAAAGAAATCCTTCTCATTTTCTCCTGCATCCCTGGTAGCTATGTACACACTCATAATGTATTCCAAAGAAAGCAAAACGACCTGTAGAAATGAAAAGGAAAGGATACAGACGACTGCAGAGAGAGGGAGAAGGGGATAGAGGGAAAACGGAAGGACGCTCATGTACAAGGATGATACATGTCTAATGTGTGTGTATATGTATCTACTCTAGGTGATGATGCAAACTAGGAGAAAAGAGTAATTTTTTATGCTACACCAAACTTCTTTCGCTGCCAGCAAACGTTTCGTATAATTGTACGTGCAATCTGCTTTCTTTCTTGAATTTTTTCCTACCCTTTTCTCTACAACTATACATACTACCATTAGTACGTTATTTCTCGGAAAGGCTTGATGAGTTTTGTAAGCATTTATTTTGACACAAGGGGAAAAAACTGGGAGCATTATTGCTACTGCAAACCATCTCCATTATCATCACCATCGTTGGTAGCAGCAACAACAACAACAGCAAGATCGGTTGTGAAATGAATACTGACTTTTACTTTTTTTCTGTACAGATTTAACGATCAAAGTCAACTTTGATAAATAAATAAATAAATACACATGCAGGTATGTATGCTGTTCACGCATTTTTTTTTTACTTATTTTACTATTATTGCTATTATTTTTATTTTGATGGCGTACCATTTAGATAGCATGAAATTGGAATCGGACGCTGAGCTCAGTCAGTTTATTTGAGTAAAAGTAAGAGTCAGGTTTATCATACTGATGTTGTATTTAGGCAGATAATATTTACAGTGGTAGAAGTTTCCTCTTCTTTCCTTCTTTTTTACTCTTTTATTTTTCTTTCTGAATTGATACATATTTTCATTACTATTCTGTGCTGCATTATGTACATAGGGCTTTTGATGTTGACATGGTGAAAATTGTTTATATCTATACGATCTTCCATATCAATATGCTATAGTAGTATCGTTGATTGTGTGTACAAAATGGGGAAAATATTAGGGTAAGGAAATGGTGAAGTAGGGAGTGTGTTTACTGAATTGAAAGAAATGATGATAATGTGGTTGAGTTGCTCATCACCATTACCATCATTTCTGTTCACTTGTTCCGCTGTTTCGGGGTGAGAATAATGACAGTGATGATGATGATGATGATGTTGATGATAATTGTGTTAATTTTATGAAAGAGAGGAAAGAAAAGATAAATTTCATTTTAATGTAAAAGTTGAAAAGTAAGCTTACCTCAGAAAATATTGACGATGAAGAAACACATCCCAGACAAAGTTGATTCCCAAAACAGTGATCCCATGTTCCTTGGATAGCATTGCACCAAAAGCAAGGACTATTGAAGCGAATAAATGTTTGTTGCTATTGACTATCATTCCATTTTTTCTTTGGCACCTACACACCCCAAAGAAAAAAGAAAAAAAAATTGTAATTAGTGTTTTCCTTCAGATTTGATGATGTCTTCAGAAAGTAAAATGAGTACAGAAAAGAAATTAATTATAATCGGATGAATAATATAACGCTGTCAGTCTGCCATCCTTTTTAATTACTCACAATACGATGTCAGAAAGCTTCGACAAAGATATATAAGAATTTGTCATTGTCTGTCGAGAAGTATTAGCTTAACAAAAAGCAAGAAAATTTATTGCTTGTATTTACACTAGTTTGAAATGAGGAGCGAGATTGATTGGAGAAAGGCTGCAAACATTCCTTGTTTTTCGCACCTTTTGCCTGTTCTCTAATAGAAAAAAAAACTTTTTTCTTCTCTTATCCTTTTTTTAGGACTACTACTGTTGCCAGTGATGCTGCAGGGATAACAAAAGTACCTACCATAGTTGTCTTTCAAAGACGTTCTCCTTTCACCAGGCCTCATCGCCTCTAGAAAGAAATCTTCACAAATGCAATGCATCAAATGGTTATACATCTTCATTGTTGACTTAAGCATTCAACGCTGAAATTAAGCTCAACTGACAGTGCAGGCTTTGGGTAAGATAATAAGCGTTAAATGCAATGCCTTTTCCGCTCACATTTCTGTACAACCACACAGTCCACACAGTCATTGTTTTTTTTTTCTTCCTTCCTTAATTCTCACTCTTCTTCTCTAGCTTTTCTATCACACATTATTATTAGTTGGCTTATTTCCACAAGCGTAAGATTGGAACATGGAGAAAAGCTTCTACTACTGGATGGATTTCTAGAGAGATTGATTGGATACCATATTTTCTATATATTTTTCCTATTTTTCTCCCATGTCAAACTCAAATATACTGTCATACATATCATAGTTCTCTCTCTCTCTCCCTGCCTTTTCCCTCTCTTTTGGCTTTGTCATCTTCGTTTTGCTGTGACAATTGTCAGTTGGATCCAACCAAAGGATTTATGACAAGAGAATGCGTGAACACATTTTTCATGTCTACTAAGACCCTTATTTATCCTGAATTATGTCTGTGCAGTCTTATATATACATACACACTACTCGGCATTGCCTTCCTTCCTTTTGTGTGCCTCTTTTCACCCAGTGAACTCTGAAGAGAGGGGTTAGTTAAAGTCAATGATAATGCAGCTGCACCACACACACACACACACAAAGAAAGACAGAGAAGAGAGACATAAGACACGCTACATTTTTTTCTGCTGGATCTATAATGGTAATCCATTTGAAAAGGTAGCTTTATTTCGAGAAAAATATGTATGCTTGTAAATTTGAGAGAGAGAGGAAAAAGGAAGACGACGAGAGGGATCTTCTTCTTCTTCTTCTTCTTCTTCTTGTGTCTTACCTAAAAGCATATACGACGCTCTCAAAGTATTTTTTTTTCTTTGACTTTCGTTTTTTATCTTTGTTAAACTTTGCAACGGGAAGTTGGTCACATGGAACATATTTATAGTGTACTATTGTCATGGCATAGAGATGTGTATCTAAAGTATAAAGTTTATTATAATAAAAGAAGGCCATTACGGTTTCACATATCATTTCTTGCTCTTTAGAAGAAAAATTCTTTCCCGTGTTCCACTGTTCTTCTTTTTCTCTCCAAGGTTGAACGACTTGAAGAAAAAAAATTGGATGACCCTTTAGTCAAGCTTGCAGGTCTTCAAAGATTGGATTTATGCCATGTGACATACCTTTTGTAATTTTATACAAATAGGTACCTTCAATACAATGCAAGTTATGTAAGAGTTTTCACTACTGTGTACAGAGTTACCGTACTTTTTTGTCTGTGTATATATATTATTATTATTATTGTTGTTATGCTTTCAGAGGAGACAAGTTATTATGCCACATGTTTGTTATGGGATGGAGTATACTGATGATGTGCTGAACCGAGAGCATTGTTAGTTGGAATGGAGAGAATGGTGAAAAACAGTAAGAGAGAGAGAGAGAGCGAGAACGAAAGGCGAAAAGAAAGGAAAGCGAATTGGTGAAACGGTAGATGTTGGCGGTGGCAAAAAAATGCTCAAGTTTCGTTCTCTTAGGATTTGTTACTTTTGTACTCCAGTGTCAAAAAGGTTATAAAAAGTGGACGGGTTCGACATATGAGCTCCTTGTTTGGGATTACTGTACTTGATACAAAGCATACTTGTGTGTATGGGTGTGTGTGTGTGTATATTAGGGAAAGTGAGAGGAAAAAAAGCGAGCTGGTGAGAGGGGGACTGATGCTCGTCTTCCCTCCTCTCGACTTGCTTCTTCCTTATAATAATAGTAATAATAATACCTATGATGATCTCATAGGAGAACAAATAATAGTGTCTTTGGCTGAAAGTGATTGGAATCTACAGCTAACAATGCACCAGAGAAAAGTTGCGATTTTGGCTCTCAATCTTGAATACCGTTGGAGCAACCAGCGAGTTTAAGAAGAAAAAAAGAAAGAAAAAGACCAGCAGTAGTACAAGTAGTGATAGTAAAGCAATATGAAGAACAAGGGTAGCAAGTATCTTTTATTTTTCATGTTTATCTCTACATAAAGCCCCTAAAGGAAAAAGTGCCGTAAGAGGACAAGATTGGCAAAGAAATTACGTTATGAGAAATGGTCATGTTACTGCTGATGATGCGACTAGTGTAGAGTGTCATTACTCCGTTTTTCCATTTATCGTTTTTACTCCTAATACAACAATAAAAAGTAATTCTTTCTTTTTTCATAAAAAACTAGCCTCGTATGTAAAAAATGTGAAAATATTACAAAAATCCATGTTTTCTGTGTTCAAACATGTTCCACATATTTTATATCCTTCTGCTTACTTCTTCTTTTTACAAATTGGGTTGCAAATTTAAAGCTAGAAGGAATAAGTAGAAGAGAAAGGAATTCTTTTTAAAATTCATAAAAAATCTTTTTCAAATGTGTCTTGTTCAAAGTGATGATGATGATGACGACGACGTTGTTATTCATACGGTCTTTTTTATTATTACTTCTCTCTCCCTTCTTTTTTCTTTCTTTTTTTTATTACACAAGAAATGTAATAGAGAGAACACAGGTTTACACACAAAAAAGCAAGCACACACTTTCCCTTTTTTTCTTTACAGCAATGTAATTTGCAGTTTTGTATGCAAAAATTGCGAGACGATCTATTTTTCTTCTTTTTTCTTACTCTCCTCTCTCTCTCTCTCTCTTTTACTCACAATGCAAACTATATAAAATTTACTTC
>JAHZMZ010002188.1:0-11533 GCA_027743805.1 Lepidocyrtoides sp. E14
CTTTCATAAATACACGAACAATATGTTTTTGAGTTTTGACTATCACCATTGATTGAATCACACTTACTTGGTCCATTGTATTGAGCTGGGATATGATATGACAATTTTCGACAAAATGTAGCTTCCTTGGGCAGTCGTGTTGGTGGTACTGTAAATCCTTTTGATTCGTCGGTGCCATTGTTGGCTTTGGGAATATCCTTAGCACCTCCTGATATACTGTTAAGGGTTTGGTCTTTGTTATCGACAGAATGAGGTAGTGGTTGGGGAAGAGCCGGAGCAATGTTACCTGTTTCATTGGCAGTTAACATGGCTTCTAGCCGAGCAGCTTCCTCAAGTTTCTTTTGTCGATACAAGTCATTGAGAACATCCGAAGTGTTATGTGAACATTCTTGCAGAAACTTCTTTGGAGGAGGTGACGTTGAACAGTCAGATTCCAGTGCACTGTTGCAAACGTAGCATTTCAGACCTATGTATGGGTGGTGCAAAATGAAAAAAAAACATTATTGATTGTTTAGTGCCAAATTGTACATGTAAAAATGCCCATTGCAAAGTAACCCTTTGGAAAATTTTTGTTGCTGACTTACTTATTGCTGATTGTGTAAAAAGTAAAGTAAATAAAACAACTTGGAACTGAAAATTCTTAACTTCCATTTTGAGAGATGAGGGGAATCCAAGTTCCAAAAATAAGGAAAATACTGATAAATATTGTAAAAGAAAATTTTCGAGCAATCAATGCGATCGTCAATTTATGACAATTTTCGGCTATGCTATGCTTTCCTGTTTAAAATTGTTTTTTTTGTCAACGTAAGAGTACAAACTTCTTCCCAACAAACGCAATCGTTAACTGATTTCATTAATGACTAGTTTGCATGAGAAGGATTTTCAAAGTACATACATAATTTATTGTGATATGGAACCATATTAGGTATTACCATAATATTAGTATTTGTGACTTTATCAGCTTTGTTTCTGTTCATCGTTATGAATCATAGGTAATGTCATATATTCATATTATTATTCATCAGCACTAAAATCGTATAGGTACATCCATATCATTAGTGGGCAAGGGCATATTTCTTTTTCATTTCTTAATGGTACAATAAGCGAGGATTGTTTGATGATATTTACCAGGACATAAAATCTGTTCTATCAGTAATACGTCTTTATACTAGTTGTGAATCATAAAATTTAAATGCGTCACTGCAAGTTCGAAGAATTACATTTTACAACAAAACAACCGTATTGAACCGTTGAATGAGTGATGGATGACTTGACGAGATGCTTGGACAACAATATGCATATATTATGCATTGGGAAATACTTCTCTAGCCACCAATGCGTTTGAATACTGGGAATATTGGAAGCACGACAAAAAGTATTTGTAAATACACTCAGAAGTTACATTCATTTGTTCAACTGTTAGTGTAGGGTTTTCATTTCGGGCTCTACGTGCCTTAACAACAAATGTAAATTACACTTATGATAAGCAGTCCAAAATAATGGTTGGCAATTTTTTAAGCAAATTATTGCCTGATTCTATTTTTCATTATATACTATATAGTACACTGCATTATTTGTAGATTATGACCAAGTATGAATCTCAATTTCAATACAGAAAGGAGATATATAGGGCCAGTTTATTATGAGGTTAATTTCAGTTTCTACGAATGGTAGGATCATCAGACCTTGCCCATAAAAATATCTTGCCGTTGTTCGTTACTTGATTGATTACAATAGTAAAAATCGGATAAGACTCGTCGAGAACGTATTTGCGTTTCTTCCCCCAACTGTGAAAAATATTGGACAGAAACAGCGTGAATGGAATTGTACGTGTAAAAAATCAGAAAATCAAGATTATGAAAACATGCTAATATGCACTAATGCAAAAAAGTAAACTATTCATGCAATGCTCGGTTAGAATCGCTGAGGAAGATACAAGCACGGGATTTCAATATTTATTACGCAGCCTGAAAGTTTGAATTCCACAACAAACCAATTAAGGTAGCATTGTTTCATTTGGCTTGAGACCATCAACTAGTATGGTTGATATCAGATCGGGAATTATCTGATGATTCATCCACTTTTGTCGTGCTTTCACCTCCATCTTTGGTGCTTTCCCCAACTTCGTCCTCCACGAAACTTGACGGGGACAGTTGAGTTTTTGTGTTGCTGTTACTATTCCCTGACCGTGAGGAGCTTGCGGTAGGGACAGCGGAACTAGCGGTAGGAACAGAGGTACTAGCGGTAGGAACAACGGTACTTCCATAACGTGTTCCTCCATAACGTGTTCCTCCATAATCTGTTCCATAATATTGGTCTGAGCAGTCGTCATAACATGAAGGTTCCTGAGGCTGTACTGCTAAACTTGACGGCATGTAACAGCAGATTATTGGCATAATCCCATTTTCAACTGCATATTGCAAAGGTTCTGGCTCATCAGGTTCTATGGTCATTGTCACTTCAGTTGCCAAATCGTCGTGTGGTAAGAAATCAAAGTTAAGCCCCTGAGGTTTCTTAATCTTTCCTAGACGCCGTCCCTCATCTCCCTCTCCCCTGCCTTTCTTTTCTTTTAAAAGCTTCCTGCAACGTGCCATCTGTATCTCTTCCATACAAGGGTCGTAACAAGGTGGAAATTGCATAGGACCGAAACCGTTAGCATAGGCTTGATTAAAGTACGGTGAATATCCGCCTGGAAATCCAGGGTATTGAGGGAAGTATCCTCCCGGGAATCCATTTTGAGCATACATATTGGGCCATTGTTCCTCTTCACTGCTAGTGCTACTACTTTCACTTTCACTCTCACTCTCAGGGCTCTCTACTCTTGGTAAATAAATTGGTTTTGATGGCCTACGAGGCTTGGAAACAGATTTTGAATCCGGACGTGGTGTAGTTTTTTTGGGTTTTGGCACTTCTTTTTCTTCAACTATTGGTATTGGTACTGGTATCGGCAGCGGTATTTCCTTTGGAGGTTCAGGTTTCTTTGGTGCCGGTTCTTCCTTTGGAGGTTCAGGTTTCTTTGGTGCCGGTTCTTCCTTTGGAGGTTCAGGTTTCTTTGGAGCAGGTTCTTCCTTTGGAGGCTCAGGTTTCTTTGGGACAGGTTCTTCCTTTTTAGGTTCAGGCTTCTTTTTTTTACTGAATATTTTGCCTAGAAAGCCTTTCGATTTGGACGGAGCTGTTTTACCTCCCTTTACATCATCATCCTCTACGACTGGAGCATGTTTATCGTACAACTCAGGATAGTTCTGACGCTGGTAGTGATAGGCCTTTTTAATATCTTCAACATCCTGGTCGGTGACCACCTTTGTATCCAGCAGATTTAATCGTACTCTTTCCCCAGTTTCCCCTGTTTTAAAAGAAACCGGTGATTCTCATTAAATTATCAAAATAGATATTTTTCTAAAATTACAGCACATAAAACGAACAAACCCGGTAGCAGGTGAATATTGTCTTCGTCACTAATAGTTTTGAATGGCTTGAAAGGAGGTAGTCGAGCTGCTTCATTTTTGAATCCTCGCGGATCAGTTAATACGTTTTGCCTTTCAACGTTAGTTACGTTATCCCCAATCAAGTCGGACGGTAGGCCTTGTGGAGTTATTGTAGCAAAGTGTTTCTTTGTCCCAACTCCACGAATAATTTTTTCGTTTAGTATTGCCTGCAAATCGGAGAATCATTTTATGGTAGTTGATTAAATGTTATTGCTTTAATGATTGAAGTACAATTTAGCACAGTATATTGCAGTGACGTATGAGTAAAATTTTAAAGGTCATATATACCGCGGATGTTCGCCTTCCTTGCGTTACAATATTCACACCCTCAGCATCAAAATTACTAACGTCTACACCATGATCATCCTTAGAATTTTTCGTAGTTTTAATGTGCTTGTCCTCTGCATGATGACCTTCCATTTCTGTTCTGTTGTTACTGGGTGTATTTATGTGTAATAAAATATGAATTTCAAGTGGGCTAATGCAATGGATGACGCATGAATTTCATAAAAAGTAAGTTCAAACTGAAAATTTGGCCATATACATATATATGCGTCTGACGGTCTGCAAGTATGAAATAGAAATAGTCCATAAGGAAGCAATCTAGGTTTATGAGTATTCATTTGGGATGATATTTTATCTATTCAAGAAGTAGGGTTTATCTTTCCGATCCGACGTTATTCAGCACACTTGATTTTGTACCAATTATCTAAAGAAATACGCAATCCCATTTTTGTTTCATGGTGAATTGAGTTTGGTTTCAAACAAGTAAAATAGTTTTCAAATGTGATAACTTACGCCTTGCATGACATGCTTTTTGTAGGCAATTATGTATGGTTTTATGAATCATGAAGTCAAAGTACATTATTATGATTATGACATTCGAGGAGTTCAGTGATCAGTGAACATTGCATTTTGCATTGCAATTTGCATTGCAAGTAGAAACTGGAGCTAGACAATAATCGTCGAACGAAGATACCGTGAAACAACAAAGTGTGACGCTTGTGCCATCTACTGTACAAGTAGCGTGGTATAATGTACAGAAGCGTCGTCAGTGAAGTGATTGTTGTGCTTGTATGTTCTGCTATGCATGTCTTGTGTGTTCTGAGCAGACTCATTGAGTGAGATCTACGTGAATTTGTAAATTCAGGTAAACTTAGTCGCGCGCAAGGCTGCTTTTATTTGAGGGAAGTGTTTTGTGTGTAGAAGTAAACAATCGAACGATTAGAAATCATCCACGAGTTTAGTTATTGCTTTGGCATTATTGGCACTGGATGACCCATCAGCTAACGTCGTCAGTTTTGTAATTAGTGTTTTTAGTGGTTGTGTTTATTTTCAGAAACATTGAGTATCAATCATCAATCGTAAGAAATTTTGGTGTCCCACTTGCCTCAATTGCGACTGCCTGATAACGCTCAACGATGGAGAGCGTAGATGAGGGGAACATGCAAGAGGTTACGTCCCAGGAAGAGGAACAGTTAACGCAGGCTGTAGAAATTGAGACCACTGATCACCATCACACAGTTACAACTGAGGGAGAAACGCAGATAATACAATTAGAAAGTGGAGAACATCTATCCACTGAAGATGGCACGATAATCACAGCGGAAGCCGTTGGCGACGGAGAGTCTTCAATGTTAGTTCCTACTGGACAACCTGTTACCATTGTAAGTACTGGAGGGGAAGTTGGTGAAGATGGAACGGTTACAATTACAATGGTTCAAACGGTTGATGAAGCCGGCAACATACATCACCATGAGCATGAGGAAGGGACGGATTTGATGGAACAAAAAGTTAAAATTATGTCAGTGACATCAGGACAAACTGCTGCAGAACAAATTGCAGCCGCATTAGCTGAGGCAGTAGCCGGGACTGAAGACGATGGAAATGTAGGGGCAGACGACATTAATCAGGAGGGACAGCAAATAATAATGGACGAGGAAGAAAGCATGAGTGCAATGGAGGTAGAAGTGAGCCAAGAACCATGGAATGAGGAAGGCTGTTTAGTCTGCAACAAAGATATCAACTTTGAAGATCCCCTTCAAGTTGGGAAACCTGTGAATGCAAAGCTGAAAGAATTTTTTCTAGAGTACCTGGCTGTGGGAGATAATGTACAACTGGAAAGCGAAAATATATTCCCTTTTTGTGAGACTTGTGCAGCTGACCTGGAAAAGTTGATGAATATAAATAGAAAGATAGAAGTTATGCATAAAGAATTCAACAAATTAAGAGATGAAGTTGCCAAAAAAGCTGTGAAAACTTACATCACTCGTTCCAAACCAGAATGGCTGGAAGAAGATTTAAGAACTGAAGCATACGGAAATTACTTTCCTGATGGTGACAAACCCAAAACTCACAAAGAACAGTTGTATGAAGGTAGGCTATCAGCAGCAGCATTGGCACTGTCATATCATTTTAATTTTAAAAGTGGAACAAAGAACTGCTATATGATTGTACTGTTAGTTTGCGTTTATGTTTTAAATATTTCTTTGTATTTACTGCGTTTACCACAGTTTGGAAGAATCGGTACGAGCTTATCCAACCTGGACCTAAGGGACCTATGATGATACGTTCCATGGATTCTCGAGGGAGAGTAACTGTCGTCAGATTGAATAGTAGTGGTCAACCTGTTCCTGAGAGACAGCTGGCAAGTACAGACTCAAACTTGTCGAGAGTTGCAAGGTGAATATCTGTCGAAAATTTATGTACTTACTGACGATCTGAAATTTTTAGAAGTCTGCTGTCCAATTGTAGAGTCATGTTTAATGGAGAGGACGAAGACAGTGCTGGGATGGAGTTGTATAAGTGCAGGGAATGTCCGAAATCTTTTAATATTAAGGCGATGTTGGACTACCACATGAAAGTTCACGCAAGTGAGTTGTCATCATTCTACTTGTACAATTAATGAATTTTTTATAACATATATTATTCAAATAATCTCAAATCGTATGTCATTATTATTACAGATGCTAACGGTAAGCAAATTATGGATAATTTTTGTCTATTTATGGTTTATTTTGTTTCCCTTACACTTAAATAAGTCGTCTGAAAGAAATCCGTCTTAAAATTCCAAACAATTAGTCTCACCACTTTCTAATTATTCTAATTCACCTTTGAAATATCAGGTTTGTCAAAAGGCGTTCCGTCAGAAATACCACTTAACACAACACAACCTGATTCATTCCGGCGTCAAGCCATTTTCTTGTGAAATATGCCATAAGTCTTTTAACGTAAAAATGAATTTACGCGAACATATGCGCAGACATACAGGTAATAATGTTGACTACTGTTGTGCTATCTCAAATTTTCTCTCACTTGACAGAGTAATTAAACTATTATTTTTATTATAGGGGATCGACCATATAAGTGTCCATTTTGTACGATCATTGGTTTCTTCCGCAAAAAAATGCTAAAAGAACACATAATCAAATCTCATCCAGACGAAGAAATGCCAGAAGAGCTGCTTGGAGCGGATTCGTCTTATTTAGCAGGTGGCGAGGGCAGCCTAGATGCTGATGGTGAGATGGATATGGATGCAGCTGACGAAATGTCTCATCAATTGTTAGATGAATCTGAATCAGGTGAAGTGGACGAAACTTTGGCGGATGGTGAAGAAATTGCAACCGAGTAAAATCTTGTAAATTGTTTGACTAAATTTTAGTATCGTATGAGTTTTCCATTTGTTTGGTTGAAGAGATTGAAAGTAGGCTCTTTTAGGGAACTTACAAAATAAATTAACAGTATAGCTGCTGGCTTCGTACGGCTTTCAGATCCTTATAAAGTTGTAAACCGCTAATTAGAAAGTATTTCAGGTATATGGCTGGCTCTCGTTACTTTTGTGTGTGGTAGTCTGACATCGCATTTTAGTTTTTAATTTCCCTAACTGTCAATTTAAGGCTATATTTGACGAACGCTAGCAAGTTCACCATACATACCTGTACTACTACGTTAAGTATATTTGTAATTTAAACTACAGTCGTTTATACTGTCAAGTCAATGTCCTCTCTTCTACGTAAATGTATTCTTCAATTTCCAGCATTATGTAAATTGCACATTATTATTATAATACATTATATTTACTTTTATAAATGCACTTAACGGACCTTTAATCTTCGTTATTTTATGAATTAGTTTGTAGATAAATGTCCTGTACAGATATAATTTAGTAATAAAATTAAACTATTAACGGTTTCTCAAAATTAGTCTTCCATCACGCAATTTATTATTCGTTTGTGACATTTTAAGAAAGGTTCGTCAAAATTCAAACACAACAAGCATTGAATGTTGAAAATACAATATAAATGGTCAACAGTCCGTGGAATAATACCAAATATGTATAACATTTCCAACACCAAAATAAAGTATCACAGCATGTGTCTACTAGGCAGACTAAACATATCTGGAAACTTGGCAAATTTAATAGAAGAGTTGAAATGCTAACTTGATGTTATGTACGTGATTTATATAATAAATAGTATAAAAAGTAACTTGGTCAAATTTAACATGGTTGAATTACGTTTGTGACATTTTAAGAAAGGTTCGTCAAAATTCAAACACAACAAGCATTGAATGTTGAAAATACGATATAAATGTTCAACAGTCCGTGGAATAATACCAAATATAACATTTCGAACACCAAAATAACGTATCACAGCATGTGTCTACTAGGCAGACTAAACATATCTGGAAACTTGGCAATATTCAATATTTAATAGAAGAGTTGAAATGCTAACTTGATGTTATGTACGTGATTTATATAATAAATAGTATAAAAAGTAACTTGGTCAAATTTAACATGGTTGAATTAAACTGCAAATTTCTTTTCAAGGTAAATTTGTAAACGACTCACTGACCCTGACTTTGCAGGTGGTGTTATGCTTTTAATTTTTGGCAAGTAATTCAAAATAAGGATGCGCATCAGTTTCCCAAATTGGTTCCTATATGCAGCATACATTTTATCATCTAGTATATCCAAAAGTGTATGAATTACAGTTGCAGTCACGTCGACTTGTGGTTCTAAAATAGAGAATTGGAACAACGTAAGATTCTTTATTTATATCATTTCAGTTTGATTGATGGTACTGAATCAGTGCTACTGATTTTTTGTCTCTTTTCTTACCCAATCTCATTGTAGTAGCAATGATGTGCCAGGCTCCTCCAATCGTGAAAAAACTTGTCGAGTCTCCAACATCAAGTGCACCCTGGGCTTGAAACTTGATTATCATCAAGGCATACAAAGTGCAATATCTGAAAAATAAAGCTCGGTGAATAATCTCGCTCAAAAATGCTCATAACACAAATTTATGCACATTATAAAATCTTCTTGTCAATCGTAAGGTACGGTACATTTATGTTACAATTATTTTTTTTTACCCTTTCAGGCGTTCCAAAAAGGTTTGTGTGACTGCAGCTTCACTACCAGATAGGTCATGTCCTAGTTCTTGTGCGTATTCATGAATAGATTTTGTACCTTGAGGATGACTGAATGGAACGAGAAAAGGACAGAGCTTATAAAAATACGCCTGTATCAATGATGCCAAATTAGGAAATCTTTTGCAAAGATGAACTCCAACAGTTGCCAAAGGTTGGACGGTTGACTTTCCTCTCGTCACATCAGCCTCTGCTTTCTTAACAAAACGGTAAGCGAATGTTTTCATCACGAACAAGTCCCCGTTTTGCACAGCTGTAAAGCGGCATAAAGTAGTTTGAGCAATGTGTGTCATTATGAACAAATTTGGTTTACTTTCAACTAATTTAGTTGAACTAAAAATTTAAAATAATTACCATTGCTTGAAAACATGTTGGCCATTGATCCTCCACCAGAAACTGGCTCGCCCGATAATAGTTTACTAAAATGCTGCACCTTTGTCATGATATCTCCTTCATTTGTGTCTGCCAAGGCGTTCAAGGGTGTGTTGATGCATTTTACAGCACCAATGTAAAATGCTTTTATAGCAGGGTCTTTTCCGTCGATATGTGACACAGGCTCTTCATAATTTCTGAGTAAATCTGTCGTTTTGGCATATTTTGAAAGGTCTTCCTTCACAATAAGTCCAGCAAGTTCGGGAACCACTTCTTGACCTTTTCTTTGTTCATCTGCCTTTTTCTGAGATTCTGCTGCTGCCAATTCATCAGAGAGCCTCTTTTCTTCTGCAACTTTTTGTACAAGTAGTCGTTGCTTCTCCAAATTAGCCTCTTCTTTACGTTTTTGCTCCTCCTCGGATGCTTTTTGTATTCGAATTTGTTCCTGCTTAGCTGCTTCCTGGGCAGCTATACGCGCTGCTTCGGCTACGGAGGCTGCAACTTTCCTTTCCTGTTGCAGTTTATCTTCTTGTTTCTGACGGTTCAAACGACAAGACTGAAGCTCTTGTAAGTTGGTTAGCTGTTTTTGAGCCCATAACTGCTTTAATGCTTCCGCCTCTCTTTGCTTAGCTGAATTCGCGATCGCTTCTGCTTCCAAAATTTGTCTATCCCATTCCCTTTGTAATTCCTGAGATTTCAAAATACGTAACTGGGCTGCGTCCTTAATCTTTTTCTCCTGCTCTTCCTAAATATTAGAGTGAAATATTCAATGATTACGACAATAGTTTTCAAAAGCACGCGAAAGATGATATTAATCAATTACATAATGACAAACACAAATGGTGTACCTCATACTTCGCCATACAAGTCTCTATATAAGCATAAGGCGAAACGCGCGATTCCAAGAAGAGGTCTTCCTCAAGTTTATCCTCGTTTTCGTGAAGTGCTTCATCATTTATCCCATATTTTTTTGACTTTCTGTTGTAAATTAGATTACGAGTTGGCGTTGCAGTGGTTGTGTCTGAGGTAGCTGAACTATGGGTTTGCGTCTGAGTAGATGAAGAGAACGATGGAGAAGGCTTAAAGATTGGACTGCCTTCGCAAGATTTCTTCCGATGAGGTGTTCGAGCCGGCGGAGTCAGTAATAATCTTCGAAAATTGCCATCAACTGTAGCGAAACATAAATATAATTAAACTTTTATATCAATTCTACATAATATAATAATATTTAACTCTGCATTTAAACATTTCATTTACCAGCATGTTCAAGTGGACTTATTGCCCCCGAATCTGAGCTACTGACTTCGTCCAACACCTCCTGAACCTCAATACGTGGTTCCGAATGCGAGTGTAGAACGACATTTCTTCTTGCGGAAAGGACAGGGCGCTGCTGCTGGGCTCTTTGACTTTCTTCAACTTTAAGACCAAAGAACGAAGACAACAGCGTTGGAGAAAGTACCGAAGGCTGTTGCGTCGATTTGGAAGCACTTGTTGACGGTACCACTGGAAGCGAATGCCGACCTCTTGCTGCGGTCACTCGGACGGCAGGGGACGTTTTGGGACTGTAACTGAGTCTATCCTTCTCATAAAAGCTTCTGCAAAGATCCACAACATCAAATTTTTATTCACAAAAATTTGTGGACTACAAAATATTAAAATAATATGGAAGTGTATTTCATACGTAAATGCTCTCTCTACAATTTGACGGTTTGGTTTGTCAATTTCCTTTTCTTGAACTACAGTAATTAGATTCTAGAAGTACAGTAAAGACAGTTAAATTCATGTAAATTTGGCACTGACTTGATCCAGCATATAAGAATATATCATTGTATTTAGATATTTGTTTGCATCAAATTTTATTACCGTGATTGCATTTGGAGATTCATCCCATCCGGTCTCGTACTTCAACCGCCCCTTTGGAGAATTTTCAAGAGCTTTTACCACCGACAGAAGATCCATACCTTATATAATATATGTACCAAATTTTTTTACTGATCAGTGATACCCTGTACACTACTGCTTAGGCATTTATGTACATCTTCAATATAAAAACGTCATCAAAAGTATGTCAATCCTATTTTAAGTTTGGCTCGTAGTACGAGCCTCGTAGTCTGTTATAAAAACTCAGACGACCCACACTATTTAACCTTCAACGTTATATTACTTATGATTTATTGTGGTTATAATGTTTATTTCGAAACCTTTAAAAAAGAACGGATGAAGAACCCGACAGTTTCGGAAAACCA
>JAHZMZ010002191.1:0-14022 GCA_027743805.1 Lepidocyrtoides sp. E14
TTTTTTTTCGTCTTTGGTTGAGTAAGTACTACTACGACTGCACTATGATCACCATCATCAGCAACAGCTATGAAGCGAAGTAGCTTTTTCTACTTTCTTTTAAACCAAATATATATCCTATTGCGTGTTACTATAAAAATTGCCTGTAGCACTCACAATTCTAGTAATACTTCACTTAACAAAATAACTTTCACATTATTACAATACGGCTTCGTGTGTACATCGTCGTGTAAGCATTATATACGTTCTCATCTTTTATCTCCACTTTTTTTATACCCCTTTCTTCTATGATTTTAAAAATGATGAGAGGAGAGAGCTGCTCGGTTATAAACAAAACGAGAGTAACTTTTGCTTTATTTAAACTTTTGGTAACGTTGAGCTAAGAAGATGGTATATCTTTCCTCTCTCTCTCTCTCTCTCTGTCTCTCCATGTACGAGAATTTGAAATACGAGATTTTTTATTGAACCTGAGAGTAACTTCTTGATTACTTCCAGCAACAAATCACAAATTCACTTTTTTCCCTTCTTTTGCGTCTCGTAAAATAGGATTGAAAAAAAGCCTTATGTACTTTCTTCACCGCAGGATCGGAGGAGAGAAAAGCAGACAGTTTTTGTGTGTTGTTACCACATTCTTTCACGTTTCATACTTTGGTTTCGTTGATTCCTGGCCACAAAAACCTGTGAAAGAAAAAAGAAATTCTGGAGAACCACATTCATTCTTTATACATTTTTTTGTGTACCAACACACACACACACACATATTATTGCGTTTTTACACTCTACGAGAAAGTCGACTGTGGTGGTTTCCTTTCAAAAATCAGTGAGTCTAGTCATTCGTCATTTATTATAAATGGTTGTTCTCTTATATTGTTAATATTGTTTTCAGAGTGTCTTATCAGAGAGGTTTTATTATTTTTTATTTTGAAATGAAACCACCACAGGAAAAAAGGACAACTACCAGAGGATCAGTCACAGGATGACAAATACATGTACACCATATACTTTTGACTTTCTTTACTTTTTTTCTTCAATAATATTATTTTCCTTCTGAAAAAAAGGGACAATGGCTATCAGTTCAACCTGCTAGGTATTATTATCAGAGAACAACAACTTTTCGTTATATTTTTTTGCATGAAAAGCTGAGAAAAAAGGAACAAGTACACAAGTAGTAGTGGTGATAAAGCGAGAAAAAAAGAGAGAGAAAGAGTCAAAGAGTCGAGAAGTAGCAAAAATTGGGGAAACTACAATGTTTATTGTAAGTTTGTTCTATATACTCGTAGAAAAAAAATATACGAGGAAAGGAAGGTTATAATATGTGTGTTTGAAAAAAGTGGTATTTAGGTAGCAGTAGTAGTAGCAA
This sequence comes from Lepidocyrtoides sp. E14, assembly GCA_027743805.1. NCBI lineage: Eukaryota > Metazoa > Arthropoda > Collembola > Entomobryomorpha > Entomobryidae > Lepidocyrtoides > Lepidocyrtoides sp. E14. The sequence goes on from JAHZMZ010002191.1 coordinate 1,361, forward strand.
GCAGCTTGATACACCACCACCACCATACACCCAAAACGGTTAGTCCCAAGTCTAAGCTTATGTTTTTGTAAACGGAGGAAGAGGCTGATGGATGTGCCTTATCCCTTCCTTAGACTGGGTGACTAAGTGGATGGATGGATGGATGGATGGATAGAAAGAGAGAGAGGAGTGAGTGAGCTCCGTGAAGGTCTCTTATTCAACACAAGTTTTGTTTAAAAGCTTGAAACTGATCTGTAGGAAAAATAGAATATATAACATTTTTTATAGAAAATACTATTTTGCGCGAACAACCAGCATCAGAAACATTTAGAGATAAAGTGAAATAGATAATATGATGATGATGAAGAGAAGAAGAAGAAGAAGAAGAGAAAAAGATGAATATACACACACACACACTTTTTGTGTTGAGAAGACCTATATATTATTAGGAACGACATCAACGGCATCATCATCATATCATCATAAAACTATAAACTGTTGTAACTGAGCTGGCTTCTTTCTGTGCAAAATGCCTATAATATGCACGACCAGTTGAGTATGAAAAACTGGCATCGGAGGAGTAAAAATTCGAAAGGATAATCTTTGTGGCTCCTGCTGCTGTTGCAAATACTACACTACTTGCTTGTTCTCTCGAACATTACCACATTATTTGACTGCCTCTACTACTCCTTCTGCTGCTGTTCTTCCTGTGTAAAAAGTAAACTAGAAACGTGTAAAAAATACGTGCAACCTCTGTTCAATATATGCTTAAGCTAAATATAAAAAGAAAACGGATTTAAAAGTTTTTTATCGAAATGGATGATAATAACATAATGATGCTTTTAAAAAACACGTAACAAGGCCAGGCCAGGCTAAACATACATACACACATGAAGAGAAAGAGAGAGAGAGAGACAGTGATGCAATGCAACAGTGCTAGAGAAGTAACGGCAACAACAACAACGATATTTCAAGTGGTGAGATATAAGAAAATATGTGGTGACGTGAGATGATGTTTGAAAAAAATGATTGTTGTGTTATACACACGGCTATGTAGTATTCAGTAGTAAAGTAGTAGTAGTAGTAGTAACGAAATGTGTACGTGAAAGTTTTGGTTTCGGCACGGTCTCACCACCACCGCCACCACTACCATTGCCACTACTGTCTCATCTAGTTGATTTTTTATACTTTAAGCTCTTTCAGAAAAAAAATCCCCTTTTGCACTACTACTGCTGCTACTACTATTCTAGCACTATTAAACTGAACTGAAGACGAGGAAGACATACATGCATCGCCGCCACCATTACGTTTCCCTTTTCCATCCTTTCATTTTGCGAAAAAAAAGAAGCAAAAAAAGCTGGTGTGTATGTGATATTACGGGAGTGCAGACAGAAATGATTATGATGACGTTGATTATACTAGTCGTAACACAATGATGAGAGGAAAGAATGATGACTGTGGACGTTTTACTTTACTCCACCTCTCTCAGCCTGCTATATCACTAAAAATGTAATGATATTCGTGCCTCATTTCTCGGGGAGAATACATGTTGATGACAAACATTATTTCATTTCATACATTCATTTATTCCGCTACACCACTAACCAATATGATTTTATACAATGTGTCTATACGTGTGTATAGAGGCTCGTAAATTTGCTGTTAAAAGAAAGCTTTATGCAAAAAAAATAAAGACAATTTTCTTTTCTCTCCTCTTCTTCCTCTGATTCTTTTACGGTGAAGGATTAAGGGGGTTTCCTGAAAAACCAACAAACTTGCAACTTGTCTCTGCCTACCTTATTTACAAAAAAAAAATTCTTTGTGTATCCAACAATCTATCTGTACCGTAGCTCGCTACTTTATACTTTTACGTGTTTTTATATAGTTAGGTATGCATATTATGTATGTACCTTCAATTTTTTATCTTGTTCCTTTTCGCTGCTTCCTGCTTGAAAGAATTTACCTTTTGTTACAAACTTTTTTTTCCTTCTCTCTCTCCATCTCTCTCTCTCTCTCTCTCTTTCGTCTCCTTTCTATTATGTGAGCTTCTGAGAGGTCTCAGGTCTGGTGCAAACAAAATGTGCACTCTGATTCCCCAATTGTGCTATATCCCACTAGAAGAAAAAAAATACTCTCGTGTTTATTCATTGTTTGATATAAGTAAAGCAATAATAGCATGCTTCACTACTATACCAAATGTATAATTTCATTACATTGCTTAGTATTAAATGTACGCAAGCATAATATAAGACCAACCTGTCTTATATATTTGTATATACTAAGAAGACAGCAAGACAAAGTAAGAAGTGAAGCGACGGGTTCTGCAAAAATCTTTTATTTTTCTTCCTGGTTTCTTTTCCTCTCCTCTCGTCTTTTGCAAGTTACACCGTCCCACAAGTCACATATGTATATGTAGTAGTACTCTCTCTGGAAAAGGCAAAGTTTGCTGATATGATAATAATAATAGTCTGTTCTGTTAAATAAAGCAGCAACATTGTAACTTGTACAATTGATATACAATATACAATAATGCTGCTGAATGTACGCTTTTATTAATCTTTCCTTCCTCTCCTTTTCCTTCTCTCAGCGAGAGAAAAAAAAAGTTTCAACGAAAAGAAGTGGAATCCGAATAAGATTAGGTGTATGTAAACTGCATGCATGATGCATAAACTTTTCGGCTTATGTACATATTTTTTGTTTCGTAACTTCTTCATACACGCTGCGTTTGTTTGAAAATCACCATTTTTTACAAAGGAACATTGGAAAATTTTCAACGACCCGTGTTGAACAAATTATGCTGTGTAGTCTGTACATGTGTACTCAGTAGGCAACTGTTACAGAGACAAGATTCGAATGGAGGAGTACAGCAAAATGGTCTTAATAAAAACATGAGTGTAAAAGTAGTTGGGTGATGGTTATTATATAGAGTATCTCTAGACATAGGGATTTATATACTATTTTATGAATGTATTGTGACCGTAAATATAAGAAAATTCGGTCTAATTGAATTGTATTTTGAACTTTGTTTCATTTTGTAGTAGTGTTTATGATGTATGTATGTATGTACGTGTATGCAACGACGGGCTGTAGAAGAGAAAAAAAGAAATACATGCATGGCGTAATGATTAACGTCTGATAATCAGTCTGCAAGCAAAACTCTATTCAATATCCGTTCGCCCGAGAACAAAGTAAAGCGGAAATATCGGTTGTTTTCTCTTTTGTAAATGTGTACGATACGTATCATTTCATTTGATAGTTTTTTTATCTCTAGTTTCTCAAAAGCTCTTCAATCTCAGTACTTTGTCTGTGCTGTGAAGAGGGATAAAATGCCATGTCTGTTTGCTTTTTAGTAAATAAATGTTTGCAAACTCTGTTTAGCATATATAGAGTGAACAGGTAAAATTCTGTTAGTTAAATTCTTCCGAAAGAACGGATCATTTAATTAAAATTTCAACTATTTTTATTACAACTTTTCGAGAGGAAGACAATAATACCAGTGTAGAATGAGGGTAGGTATATTAAATTCTTTTTGTAAATTGGAAGAGTTGTTTCACATGCAAAAATGGTTACAAGGGTATCAGTAGCACGTACAGTGTCACCTAAAGTGATTTCATTTGTATGGCTGGCAACGATGTCATTTCTAATTCGAGTTAATTTTTCAAAATGATTACTTATCTTAGTTTTATCAATGCTGCTGATTGCCCAAAGACAACGACTACACAACAGCTTGGAGGAATGCAATTTTTATACAAAGCTTACAATGTACACGTTATCCATCTTCATTTTCAATATGAAGCCATGCCACCAATATGCAAATAAATGATCTTACATGCAATAATATATTCCAACAAAGTATAATTTGCACGTGTGTAGTAAACACAATTCAAAAACTAAAGTGTAATCCACTTTGCATCGTTCTGAGTGCAGTGTACATATAACAATGTATATGCAGTACGTATAAAATATAATTTAAAGAGACACAAATGTACAGTGACATGTCTACAATGTGCTAACACTGCGGTTCTTCAAAGTGTCACTACTCCCAAACATTTCTCCTGATACTGTACTTCCTCCTCTTTTTTTTACTGCTTGAAGACATCATCATTTTTATTTTGTTCTCAATGCTCATCACATGAACCATGAACCTATACAATACTTTACTCTCCATTTAAACCATTTTTTTGCACAAAGCCAAGCTGCAAAAAAAATGCTTGTAAATACAAGTTTGCTGGGAAGTGGAAGAAGCAAGCTAGCTAAACCAAGTGGATTTATTTTGCCTTGCTGTGTGTCTATCACGCAGCGAGGAGAAAAGATTTTTTTTTCCTGTTATATATTTTTCTCTTCTTCAATTCTCTTTCGCTCTCTTCATTTTCCTTCCAACATTTCCAACAAAGAAGCACAGGCATGAACACTACTGTGTTTTTATGAGTTAACAATAACAGTCAGTCAGAAAAGAATATTTTTTTTTCATAAAGTTTATCCCTGGCTATCCTCTCTCTTTCACTCTCTGATGATTTGCACTTATGACTTGGAGCTCTTCACTTACAAGTCAAAGTTTTCCAATGTATATGCACCATATACATTCAGAAAATTAATCTAACTGCCTATTTTGAATGCAGTATCGTTTCAAAATCTTTAATCCTCTGAAAAGTATAGTAATAATAAGTGATAGCTTGATAGTACAAATAGCTATAGTATTTTCATAATAATAAAGCATGTGCATAAGTTGAGGAATTACCTACATACGACATGTACACATATCCATTCATGCATTCTTACCCGTACAAATGCTAAATTGAAATCCGTAATTTACTAAATTGTAAAAGATTTTAAGAAAGAGAAGGCCATGTAAATTGAAATAAGTTTTTACTACATCTCATTCTCTGCTTATCATATGCGTGATTTTTTTTGCAATTGTGCAGTACATTATGCAAAAGCAGCTTCTCTTCCTTGTATCTCTTTCTTCTCTGTCTCTCTCTGTGTCCAAAATGCGTTATAAATATACCACGGTAAATACACGTACCATAAACAGTTGTCTAAATGGTAGTAGCAGTAGCAGTACAAGCTTTTTTAGGTTCCTTTCGCCTAAGCTTAGTTTAAGTGATGACGACTAGAACGATGATGATGATGAGGATGAAATAAGGGGAAGATGCTGGGTTTGTTATTTGCGATGAGCCAAGCCGGATCCCGGTTTTCTGTATTTTTCATACACTTGCTTTACTACTCCACACAACAACATGGTCACAACAAGTCCTTTTTTTCTTTTTCGCTCTCTTCTTCTCTCTCTCTCTCTCTGTCTTGCTCTACTCTCCGGCAGTAGATATGTAACCCGTGGTGGTTGGTTGTTGAGTAATATAGCCTTTCGTTCGTTCGTTCCTTTTTTCTCGTTTTTCGTCTTCCTTCTTTCTTGTTCTCACTCCCTCACACAAACATTCCAATATATACTCACTCACATACACAAGCCCAAAAAACTTTCAAAGAAAGAATGAAGACTGTGCTGCAAAGTCAACTTATCCGTGGAGTGGAAGAAGAGAGTGAATTTAGTCAAACTAACTAGTTGAATTGATGTTGCTACGACTGGCTATAATACTGGTAGTAGTTTTACTACTACTACAACTGCTACTTGTAGTCGCAGTAGCACAAGTAAATACTAGTGATGATGGTAGTACTAGTGTTGGTAGAGGCAAAAAGGAAATTTTTGTCATCATAGAATCATGTTGTTAGAAGCTGTAGAAGTAGTAGCAGTAGTAATAGTAGCAAAAGCGACCAGACGAGATATTGTACAAGCCAGCCAGCCGCAGCAGCAGCCCAGGACAGAAAAACACACACTCTGTTCTAAAGTCTCTGCTGTCTGTCGAGCTGCTTTGCCTTTACTACCAACCAACTCTGTTCCAATTGCTTCTTTCTCGGTCTCTTCTATGAAAAAAAACAACTTTTCCTTCCTTTTTTCTTTCTCGTTTCTCCCAGTGAGTAAATTTTTTTCCCCTGCTATTACACAATGGTCGTGGTAGGAGTAGCAGTAGTAGAACATGTATCTTTATTGGGAAAATTTATGTACATGGTGGCGGTGGGTGACCAAGTGATGGTGGTGGTACATTATGTAGAAGCACCATGGGGCGGTGTGATAGTAGTATACAATGTGGTGGTGGCGGATAGGTCACTGTTTCCATCATCAGAAAAGAAAACTAGAGAAGAAAACCCTCTTGCTATTATTACGATTATGTCTTCCTTTCCTTCCCTCATGTTCCTTTTTGCTTGCCTTCATTCTCACAAGTTTTTAGACATTCTAGCAAAAACTTGCACATTGCATCCTTTTTTTTACTTGCCACCACCATCACTACAATCAGTAGCACATACAACCGCCGTGCCGTCACCACCACCACCATCATCATTGCATTTGCTTCCACTGTCTTCTTAAAAGAAGTTTCTCAGACACACACAGGCTCACACACATCGGTTGGTGGATGTAACGTAATGTGCCGATTTGCGAGAAGAGCAAGTAGTAGCAGTGGTAGTAGTGATAGCAGACGAAGCATTCCTAGATTGTTCGTTTTCCCCCTTATACCATCCTCAGCTTTTTACTCCTCTGACATGCGTTTCATCCCGAAAATTCCTTCACCAGTCAACAGCCAAAGTCAAGCACATAAGAGCGCCATATAGTCAAGTTAGATAAAGCAAAGCAAGCAGTTACGGCCAACACTCTAAAAAACGAAACCAAACTACCACACTTATTTTTTCGAAATATTTAGAAGAGAGCACCAAACATTTCACTTTTATGTTGCTTCGTTGGTATAAGTGTGTAGTCAGTCAGTACGAACGAATGTACGTGTTCTCCTTAATAAACATGTTTTCTCTATTCAACAACTCAACGAGAAAAAAAGAGTGCATATTATTGCAGTAATATTGTATCTTATCGCATGTGTAAGCAACTTTGTATTTTATATGTGTGTTGTACTGTAAGTTGGAATAAAAAAGCAAAAAAAAAGTTTTGCTTTACTACTACTACTACTACTACAACAACGATAGCTTATACTTACTGACTTTTTTTTGCCAAAAGTCTGCCACAGGACACAGGAAAGCCAAAACTTTGCCTTTCAATTCTGCACTTTTTCTATATATAGATGAATGAATAACAACAACACAAAAAAGAAGCAGGCTTACTTCTTTTTTTTTGCCTGTGGGGCTTACGACGAAACCAACCAAAGGCTTAAAGCTTGAGTTGTATTATTGGAGTATAAGCTGGCTATGAGCTTCACACAAACATACAATTCCCTTCTGTTTCTTTATTTCTTTGCTTTTCCCTGTTACACCACTTTTGCCAAACTGTTTTGTGTGTGTATACTCTACTTTTTCTTATGATTATTTTTTTTTCTTCTGTTTCTTTGTAATACTTGAGTTGTTGAGTTGAGTCGTTATTTGTTAATAAAATAAAATGTATTGGAAACCTAAAAAGGCTTTTAGTACACTTTTTTTTATCTAATGCTCAATAAAATCATTTGTGGCTTTGCAATATTATTATCGTCATCATGTAGATATCACCATTATTATTACTGCTGTTTGTGACGGAGTAAAATTTCCATATGAGATCATTCATGAATTAACCTTGTGTGGCAATAACAATCTTGCAAATGGCAGTTATACTTACACATGACAAGGTGTTATATGCAATTGAGATGTTAAGGAACGGTTGAGCTGGAACGAAATTGGAACAATGAAACCTAAAAAAATTGCTCTTTGAATGTACTGAGTTGGGGATATTTCTCTATAACTATTATGTATATTTTCATCATTTTAATGTATGCTTTATTTAACTTTTTGAAATAAATTTGGCTAACCGTTTTATCTGGCTTTCTTCTTTGAAGTGGAGAGTTTTATTGAGCAAACTACTATGTAGTTTTATTTCATAATAAATTCCAGAGAAAATGCTACTATTTTCTATATCCTACAGAAGCATGAAAAGTCATAACTTTTATGTGAAAGAATATATAACCTATTAAAACTTGTCTTACGTTGTATAGAAGTGCACTTTTGAATACAAAGAAACAAAATCTTCAGTTCAATCGCTCAATTCAACTGAATTCTTATTTTAAGGGCTTATATTTCCACTAAAAGAAAGCAAGTTTTTGTTTTTCTTTCGTAGCTATACAATTTGAGAACAAAGTTCAAATGTTCGTATCCAGTTTTGCTTCCTTACCTCGAGAAACTTCTTGATATCTTTCAGGGTATCCCTTAAGCACATCACATTCATGCAAGTGAACAATAATCATCTCCAATTCTGCGTGTCATTTTAGCTTACTGCGTGCTCAGTGATGGAGATGTTTTCCTTTTGCATGATGTAATTAATGTATTATTAATGACTGAGCAATTTCACAAAAAAAGCCATCCATTTAATCCGTTACTTGGTATGTGAAGGCGTACAATTAAAAAAAATGAGGACTGTGGTATGTTTAGAGAGACAAATTGGTATCTGATCCTCAGCTTAATTAAAGCTGGAACCAATTAAGGAGCATTTTTGCTCAGATACTAGAAAAAACTAGGAAATACCTTTGCTAAAAAATGTTCTCACCAGAAAGTTACATGGCACTGATAATACGGCTTATACGAGTATTGTAAGGACGAAATTGCCCTTTTACTTGTAGTGCGCTTTATCTTTGCTACCGCTACAGTAATAATGAGTATACATTCAACATTTAGATAGAACATTCCATCGGTTTACCGGTTTGTGGTAAGCATCGTTAAACGTCTAGCAGAGATACAACATTTGATTACAAGTTGTAGATATATAATTACACAATCACAGCCAGCCGGAATGTGACCCTGTGGACATGGAAAATCTGTTTCATTTCACTAGACAAAATTGCGGTTTACCTAGCGAAATAAAAGTCAATGATATTGTTCCCTGTTCGCTTTTATGTACATTTGTTTCACAATTCTACATTCAAAACGCAACAAATCTATAATTGTGGTACTACATAGAAATAAGAAATAAAAACGGCAAAATATCATGTAGTTTTATTGTTTTCAGAAAAAAATATGTACACACGGTACGGTCAGGCTTCGCGAACTGCATGTCATAAAATGACATTGCCATTTCCTTGCAAAGTTGTATCAAAGCCTATAAAATTTCATCCAAATATTTTGCGGTATATAGCGAAATTCTTTTGTCTGCACGATTATTTCAGCCCAATATTGTCACATGCATTTGTCGGTAGGTATGTAGGTAGAGGAGCCAATATCACTCTTCTTAGTGGAGTGCCCAGTGCCCACCAATCTAACCAATATTAGTTCACTGGTAAGTGGGAAATGTACGTTTACACTGCCTTGAAGAAGTTCAACATTAATAAATGACAAATTTTAGGGTAAAACACTCTTTTCCCGTTTTTGGGATTTCATAGGTGCTTTCATGGGGTACACCTAAACCATATAGTTGCAAATTTTTCACAGGTCATACCATCTGACCACATAACAATGTGGATATGTGGCTGGCTGCTACACAGTACACACATAATTGCATATTCACAGCGACAGGTAAATACCACGTATAATTGCTGACACTACTTGCCACACATGCACCTACACTTACGGTCAAAAATAAAACAGTTATGCACATTTTTTTGTGAGTACGACAGCCAGATGTATGAATGTACATACCAAGAATATTTTTGCAAATTTCACTAGCATCAAAGTAATGTAAGATGATAAAATATTAGTAGAAACTAGCTACCGTATGTATCGCCCATCTACTATTAAATGACCCAAATACTCGGTTCGTTTCACTTCGTTTCTATTTTTCTTCCACAATCCGTTTAGTAAAATAAGCGTGTGTTCAGTAGAAAAAGAGCTTCTGCTTCCTTTCTTTTTCATGCAATTGATTCTCCCTGGGTGTTCAATGGCTGCTTGCATTTGACTGAGAAGTAGTAATAAGAAAAGTATTTTTACGTAAAACTGCATGTTCCCGAGTTCCAATTTCTTGCAGTCAGAGTAAGAGAAGATAATATATAATATGTAGGTATGCATGGTGTAACGTGGTTTCAACCATGAACCAATATCGCCACCAGGTAAATTGCGAACATGCATAATGAAAATAAACGTTCATAATGGCCACCTCTGCGCCTAAAACAAGATACCTACCTACAAAGTACAAGGTATGGTACAAAGGTACAATCTATTTCCCAATGTAACGGCTTTTTCCTCATAATAGAAAAACAATTTTATTGATTTCGCAACGATTGAATAACCACAGTCGTTCCATTTCCCCATACATTTATCATTATAACATGCAGACCTCATGTCAGCATTTTATTTGCTAGAAAAAAGAGAAAAGGCAGTCATCTCCGCTCCTTCTAAGTTAATTTTTCCCTGCATAGAGAGTCAGTTTCCATTTGAATGAAAAATTCCAACGAGTTTTGGATACAGGCATTGTGGAAAAACGGATATGAGCTGTTTGTTACTGTTACTGGGGCAGAATTACAAAGTAGGCATTCTTTTCTTGTTCCTGTCAGAATCTCATTAGCATTAATAATCCCTAAAACCAGCTCACATAAACTTTCAACATAAAAGTAAGCACATACACGAGAAATTTACTGGAAAGAAACTCAATAGAATGCAACCAAAATTCAACAAGGTACTGCAATTGAAATTTTCCGCGTGGTTTTTATGCTTGTCTATCGTGTGTCAGGAACAATCTGTAAATAAAAACATTTTTCCCCTGATACCAGCTTACCAATAACTGTACCTTATTAATTCTGTCTCCGTACTTTTAATCAATCTTATAAAATGAGCAAGTTCAAGAATGTCATACTAATAATACGGATTATTCAAGTACTTTGAAATGGACAACTCTAACAAGTGCATCTCTTGCATTTTGTAAGCTTTTGCTCGTTAATGACATAATAGCAACCTAAAATATAAATGAGACATAAGCAGGTCAATTATAAGTCTATCTATGTTATTCCTATCATATTCATATCATTCATATCATTGGAGCGTAAATGCTTATGTGTTGTCTTTTTAATACTGCCGACTCTGCTCATGCTTATTGCAGATGGATCAATGAAAAGATTAAAAATTTATGATGTGGTGTGATCTTGGTAAACAAGTTCTTAATGTTATCGTTATCAATGGTTCATGTTACAGCTCGTACTTGACCGTGATATTGAACGGAAGGAACAAAACGAATTGGAAGTTAACCTAAAAGCAGTAATTTTACAATAAGTGGAGTTTGAGTTGGATTTTGAGAGACTTCAAACGAGTGGATGGATACATTTCACAAAATAAAATCTCTTCATTCCAGTGCTTTTTCCACGAACAAAGACTGTAAATGAACTCTATTTTACTTTGCAGTCTACTCTGAAAATTTGTAAATTTGAAATAGGTAAGTATTTGCATAGACACACGAGGAATTCAAAGCACTATCGCGCAATTCAATCTGAGTGGAAACCAGTTATTAACGACGACACAGAAAATAGAGAGCTTCCCATAACTTTTTCAATCTATCTGTGATGATAAAGTTCAGTTTGTGATACAATGCAACGTATCTTGTTGCGCAACAACTTCTTTATAAGGGGAATGTCTTTGAAATGAGATTCGAGTATTTTGCAGTGATTTGAAGATGAATCCACAATTCATTTCATGAGCCTACCTAGTAGGTAGTGCCTACTCATGTACCATTATTCGCGTGTAAGTAATATAGTCACTGTTGGCATGTAAACTGCCAAGTTAAGCAGAAAATATTTTGACGGCCACGCTCAACCTGTAAGATTCGTTTACGAAAGAGGATGGGCCGCTACCGCCTTCAAAGTGGAAACGAAAGTTGTATAAAATCGCGAGATAAATAGATCAAAGATATTTTATGTTTTATCATCAACATCAACATCACCATATTATCCTATAATTTTCCCCACATGAGATATGTAAATACAATATCTTTAATCACAATAATTATCGTTCATTAGCATACAAAATTGTATAGAAGTTTTTTTTTAATTCAAGCAAAAAAGAAGTCAAACAACAACTGCCATTTTATAATATACAGTTATTTTGAAGATTTCCTATAAACTTCATGATATTGACTTATGGAAAATTTACACAAGACTTACTTTTTGTTTTTTTCCCTTTGTACCATTTTACAGAGTATAACCAATGACTAATTGAAATAATTATTGCATTTACAAATGCGCATGAACGGATCGGATCATTCAAAGTGCAAATGAATGAGGCAATCAGCAGCAAGTACATTCGTTTGCTTAGGTCAACATCAAGTGCCTTCATTACTGGGGTTGCTTTAATATTCGCTTGTTAATCGTTGACTTTGCTTTTTAATCGTACTTCGATTGTTGAGCAGAAGTGCATAATATGATTTCTGTTTGTTGAGTTGATAGTGCGCTCTCTAATAAGGATAGTATTGTATTGATAGCTGATTAAAATATTTACTTTTAAATTGACTTTTATTATGCTGAAAAAATGTTCACCTTTTTAAATCAAATGGCTTTTTAAGTCAATAATTAGCATGCAGAATAAAAATTGACGTATGTATTCAAGAAGATAAAGCTCATAATTGACATTTGACCTTAGAGTATATATATCTAGAGAAACTGTCTCCATTACGAATCTTTCAAAAAATGTTGCTTTTTTATTTTCCAAAAGTTTGTTTGGTGACCCCGGCTCAGGCCCCTCTGCACGCA
>JAHZMZ010002192.1:0-10009 GCA_027743805.1 Lepidocyrtoides sp. E14
TTATCATCCTCTTCATGTCTGGGGTACGTTAAAAAAATAGTATTTTCCAGCACGAACTTCCTGCTATTAATAATTTTTCATTTCCATCTCTCCGTTTGATCCCACTTGAGACTATAAACAGCGATGTGTTTTGCAAAAATGTATTTATGTAGCTTATTTTTAAGTTTTCAACCTACTATAAACGCCAGTGTGTTTATATGTATTTATAATAGAAATACATTTTTTCAATTACATATTATGCACAGCCACTAGCCACATAACTATGTGTACAACTATAAATACTATCAAACTTTTCAATGAACGGATAGAAGATTCAAGTGATACATCTACTACATGCATCGCACATGTTTACACGTATATGAATAGGTACGTATGATTAATATTCCTGTCTGCTTTCATTTTCCACCAGAAAAAGTACATAAAAAACCTAGAACCTGGAAAATCTTTTGAAGAGTTTTGTTCAAAAATAAACAAACATGATCCTTGTACCACTCTCACAGATATTATTAGTACGTATTGCGTCGCAAATCTCTTAGGTATGTCTCTTTCATTTTTCTCCGCCTTCAGACGTGAAAATTTCACGCTGGGCTTTTCTCTGTGTTCCAACTACCTATGTACTAGGAACAGTTTATGACATGAAGTTTATTAAACACAGTTGAAAACTTATGACAAATGCTGTGTGTAAACACATTATTTTATGCATGCATAATTCTCTTTCACAGATTTCATAATGTGCACCTTTGGTTGTGAGTATACAAGCATAGTATGAAATATTTTTAACCAATGTTTCAATCCGAATCCCACTAACGTCACAGTTCGGTCAAAATCGGTCAACATAAGTACTCAAATACTACTACACCCGATTATAATTTCTTTTATAAATGATAGAAATGTAGATTGGCACACATTTTGTGTGATAAATATACAAGGAACAGAATATCAGTGTCAGAAATTCTTTACTGTTTTTATTGCAATGCCTGTCACAATTCATATTTACTCCAGTGTATTTACGCCTACTACTACTAATCGTGGTAACATGTACAATGTGGTTCTAAAAGTAGAAGAATGTGTGTAGGTTGTTTTACTGCGTAGCAGACAAGTCACGCCATACAAAAAAAGCACATTAGAAGAGAAAACTCTCCATGTCGTTGTCTTCGTCGCAGTAGAACATAAGATGCTACACAATACGTTTCCTCTACACTTTTCTACAGCTTAACACTGGTGTTATTACAGAAAAACACCAAAATTGAGTATAAAACCCAGCTTTTGTGTTTATACGAAACACACACATGCATGTAAACATGTATAAAGCAACTTATATTTATAACATACTGTATCAAAGAGAAAACTTGTTTTCACACAGAACTGGCCACTATTAAAAACTTTTCCCACAGGCATGATCTGGTTGTATATAATTCTCTGTTTTTGATGCACACACATTCATTCTTAGCATTATAGAAAAAGTAGACAAGAAAATTATGCTGTGCACACAGCGTAGTAGACATCATCATATCATACTGATGGTGGTAACAGCACATGAATGAATGAGTTTCCATTTATACCTTATACGAGAAAAATGCTTGGAGAGAAAGCCTGCATGGACATGAAAGTGTTTTCACATTTCCCATTTTGCTGGTGTGCTTTTTTTCCTTATCTTCTCTCGCAGCAGTTGTAGCAGGAAAAGTAAAGAGCAAGCATTTCACTCATTTCGTACCTTCCAAAATGTACGAAAGGAACGGGAAAAGCTCAAGGGCAATAGCAGCAGCAACAGCATCCAATGCAAAATCCAGGATCTACTCAGTAAGTCACAGTCAGACGAACAGACGACATTGCTTACGTACAACAAGAGAGTGAAAGAGAGAGAGTGTGTAGTAGTCAAAAGAAAAGGGGAGAAACGGCCAACCAACAAAATATACAAACAAAGGTTAGAAAAATAAGTAGCAAACGTTGCAGCAAAGAAAACATTATGTACTGTAATAATATTGTTATTACTTTTCTATTTATTGCCGCTAACAAGGCACAGTAGGAGGTGAAAGTTTGGAAGAGAAAAAAAAAACATTGCAAAGCTCTTCTGAATAACTAACGTCACAACACAAAGACGACAACGACAGACCTTCTTCTCGTCATTGTAAGGTATGTAATATACATATAAAAATTCCAGAGATATTTTTTCTTGCTTGGAAAAAAGTCAAGAAGAGAACAAGCTTGTTGTTTTTGACGCTGTAATACTTATTACTTGAAATGCAGCATGTAATGCCAAAGAGAAAAGGGTTGAATTGATCTTGTTCTTCTGGAATAATAGAAAATAAGAAGAAGAAAAAACAACACAAGTCCAATTGGAATTCTCTGATTTCTCCTGACTGAGCACTGGGCAGGTGCATGCAGTAACAAACAAGACACGTGATAGATTTACTAATAAGCAGATAAAGACACAAAACAGGAGCAACGCTTTTAGGGGATATAATAATATAGAGTGATCTCAGGATATACCACCGTTACAATAAAAGTGTGGACGTGGGTGCACAGGGGGTTTTCCGTTGTGTGTATCAGGGAACGTTATCAGATCATCAGAGAAAGAAAGCAGTGCTGTTTATTTTATTCAATTCTACCTCTGACGGAATGTCCAGGTCAGCTCCTCCAGTTCCCGTTCCCGTGGATTATCCATCAGTGGAAAATTTGAGAAGAATTGTATCCAAAAATTGGTCGTTTCCTTCAATGAACTTTGATGAGGTTTGGCCGGGGATATTTTTGGGTGATGCGTAAGTTTCTCCTACCACTATATAATTTATACCTATGTAACATAATATTGGCAAGTAGTCTTCTTATGCGGCAAGTCATAAATTGTACATGGGACAAAATGAAGATGCTAATTTGATTAGGTAGTAGCAGTAGATTTATTAAACCTTATAGCGTGTCAACAATAACAAAAAATAGTTTAGCCTGACATTGAAAGTCTGTCTACACAGCATGCAACCATTTGTATTTTTATATACCAAATAAGTGGCACATTGCAGATGAAAATTTGTTCATGCAGGTTGAACATCATTGAAGGATGAAGGATGGCATGAATACTTATGCCAATTTTTTTCTCCATTTTAACCAATTTTTTTCTCTTGTTGTATTTCATGTACACACAGACTGATTGCAAGGGATGTGAGGGCTCTGGCAGAGCTTGGCGTGACACATGTTATCAATGCTGCAGTTGGCGTTGATCCAGTTAGGTTTGTCGATACCAGTGAGCTGTTTTACTTGGCGAGAAACTATCGAGTAAAATTTCTAGGTACCAAAAAAACCGATGGTTTAAAAATAATGGAATATTCAGAGAGTGGCAGTTTTGATATCAATTACATACATGGAAATATTTTTTAAATTCCAAAAACTGCGACAGCTTTAGTCAATGCATAACCCAAATCCAAATAACCCAATTTTCAAATTCTGGAACCTCGGGCAAAGCTCCAATGTAAATTTTTAACTCAATCGATCAAAACCAATGCCCTTTGAAATTTCCATCATTTCAACTTACCTTATTCTCAATGCAGAGAAATGATAATGGCACCACTTTGGCATTTTAAAAAATGTTTGTAATTCCATGTTTTATCTACTCTGGAATTGCTCTAGGAGTACCTGCAATGGACGTTCAGTCTTTTCAACTGGCTCCCTACTTTCATGAG
Source organism: Lepidocyrtoides sp. E14 (assembly GCA_027743805.1). Lineage (NCBI taxonomy): Eukaryota > Metazoa > Arthropoda > Collembola > Entomobryomorpha > Entomobryidae > Lepidocyrtoides > Lepidocyrtoides sp. E14. The sequence continues at coordinate 3,672 of JAHZMZ010002192.1, forward strand.
ACGTCAGAATTTATTGCAGATGCGTTGAAAAACTGTGAAGGTAAATAAATTTAATTTTGGAGAATGTTACACAACTTTCCCATTTTGCAAACCTACGGTATGGCTTATAATAACTGACGTTGGCAGAATATCATGAGAGTTTCAACCCTAAAGCTAAACATGGTAGTATGTAATCTTTGTTTTTTCGCAGACCAATAGACAAAGTGCACTTACTGTTGATGCATGTGGCTTAAAGTGGTCAGAAGCTTTCACTCGCTTGTCAGCTAGGCATACCGTTTTGTAATCACGTACTGATGCATTTTTAATGAATATTTCCCATTCAGGTAAAGTACTTGTTCACTGCTTGCAAGGCCTTAGCAGAAGCGCAACTTTGGTGCTGGCATTTTTAATGATCAAGAAGGGGTTGTCAGTCACTGAAGCAGTGGAAATGGTACGGAGCAAACGAAGAATTTATCCAAACGATGGGTTTCTACAACAGCTCTGTGATTTGGAGATTCGTTTAACGCGTTTGAATAACATGAGTTTTGAACCGTACAATCTCAGGTAGACTGTACTTTTTTCCGCTTTTTACACAAATGTTTGGAACTATTGCTTGGAAAGTTTATTAAAACTGTAATCATGTACGTATATGTGTAAGGATGTTTTCATTTTCATATCAAACATTTCCAGTAGTACGTCAAGTACGTGTTCGTTTTTATAATATCTACCTACATTGCTGATTAGAATTGGAAGAGAAGTGTGATGAGATGATGATGTATCTTCAAATTGACAGACATTCATTTTGACCGTAATGTAACATTGATGAAACTAAGTTTAATGCATTAGTATAAGAACTAAGCGAATCATTTTCGATTATATAAGAATGAAATGTTTAAATTGGGATTTTTACCGTATTTGTAAAAGGAACTGCACTAATACCAAGCTAATATGTTTTGCTTATTATGTAGGATATGAAGTTGAACCGTGAAAATTATTTTTCCGAATAAAAAAAAATCTATTATTTCTGTGCATTATTGTGTATAAAAAATTACAACAATAATTACTATTGTACCTTTATAAAATACTATTATTACCTGGTCGTGTGTACCTATTCCATATATACTCAATCTAAACTTATTGTCATTGTTAGTCTGTATAGTATAATAAAAATTGTCAAACTGTTAATCAGTGGTCTCTCGATACAATACTATATCACGTAATATGTACATACCTATATCATCATGAATATCGTGATAAGTTAAACATAAATTGAAATATGATTATATCATCGTAAGTAAAAATTTTAAATGTGGGCAACTGAGGAGCAATATTATGTTTTAAGAATGTATCTCTAACGAATTGATATTGTGCTACTTATTGCATACGTTTGTGCTTTAATCCAGGTGAGATTTGAAGTTTGCAGGTGTGATTTCAAAATTAACTGTTAAAACTCTCATCATTACTCCAAAGATTGTAGTACAGTATATCAGTGCAACAAAAAAGTATTTATATTTGAAATGTGAATTTCTACTCTAATTTTTCTTCATATTGTGCCAAACGTGGCCAATAATATCTTGTGTTAAAATTCAATTTAAAGATACCCTAATATTACATAATAGCCAAACAATACATGATGGCATTGTTATGTTTATGCTGAGAGAAAATGCACATACCTAATAATGATAACACGGTGCCCTTTTGATGGAATCCTGTAATGCAATGCACAAAAGTAAATAGTAGTAATAGCATCGAACAATATTATCCGTATAAATCGTAAAGTTTATTACTGAATTTTTATCATCATAAAGCATTTATCACAGCATCACTTTATCTGCAAAATTGTACAAATCTCCATATTTGAGAATAATTCATGATTAAATAGCAGCGAACAATTATTACCACCTATTATAAAACAACCACTAACAACTTTCCTTCTTCTTTATTTGACTAACCATTTTCCTCTCTCTATACAGTAATCCGTTTTGTTTTAAAGCTAATGGTAGTAAACGCATCTGAAGTTAATGAATATTAATGTTAGCAGTAAACTACCCACAATATACATACACATACGGAAACACTAAGAATACACTTTTAGCAGACCATTTTATTAGACTAATTTCTCGAAAATCAAGTTCCAAGTCACCTTTTATAACAACATGAGCAGAATCAAATTCATTAATTTCCAGTACATTGAATGAGAATTATTATTATTATTATTGCATTACTTTTCCCTCTCACAGATATAAGAGATCATCATTAATGGGTCGCATTTTTAAAGCATTATTTACCAACATTTTCATACAACTAACATGTGTAAACAGATGATTGTAATAAGCAATTTCTGTTATACATACATAAAATTATTGTTGATCTCAAGTAATTGTCTTATAAGCCACGAATAATAAATTGGACATGCAAAATTTGCTGTAATATGAAAGAGTATTTTACAAAACTTTTGCCGTTTTTTTACATTTCATTCCAATATTCTACATTCTCTTAAACTAACATGTCAAAATATCCAATTGGTCTACTCTGTGTCAATCGGTAATTAACAAATATCTGCACAGTTTTATCCTGGATTTTTCTCAACTCTGTCACGAGCCTCTTGTATTCATCCTCAAGTACGTGTGGTTTCGGATAAGTGGAGGAGAGAAACTGAGCTGCAATAATTTGCGTATCAATAGATCCAGTTGAATGCAGGATTCCGTCAACGACATGTATAATCCTTCCCCCATTCCCCTCATTCTCCGTCAGACGGAATTTGTAGCATAAGCTAACGAATCTCTTGAGAGTTTCTGAAAAAATGCTAATGATTTCAGGTTTGTATACAAGAATCAGCTCATCTGCCAACTTTCCCACTTGCTTGCCAATCTCAAACAAATCCTCCGCCAGTTTGATTTCCGGTCTGGAATGGAATATCACGCTGAGTCGGAGAAACAGGCTGTCAATAAATATTTCCGACGGATTCACCACCCCACTCAGACGCTCTACCAGCACCTCCATCAAGCTTTTGGCTCTTCCATCATCTCGTAACTTTACGTACGGACATTTGAAGGACTCGATGCATAGTTGCTCGATAAATGAGCTGAGGGTTTGCTTGCATGGATATAAAGTAATAATGTTCTCATCTGGCTTATTCCACAAATCGGAGCCAATAAGCCGCTCCTGTAAACAGTCTAGGATCAAGTTAACTTGCACGCCTTGATCCTCTTTACGATGGTATAGTAAATACTTGACTGCCAAGTAAACCACATTTGACTCAAGATTTTGATCTTGGTTGATGAGAAACAAGTATTTCTTGAGAATCCCTTCGAGAAAACTACTTTCTACAAGGGAGATCTTGTCAGGCGTGATTCCTTGCAGAATGCTGGCAAGTGCCCATTTCACTTCCGGTCCAGGCTTTTCCAAACTGTCCACAACTTTCCAACAGACCTCAAAGTACTCCTGGAGAAATTGATCTGGAATGTGTTCAACGTTCTGAAAGGAGCCAAGAGAACTCAAGTAATTTTGATCAACAAGACTCAATCCTTGAATAGCGGTCTTCAACAGTTTGAAATTATCCTCCGAGCTTTCAAATAAAAAGAGTTGGAAAATGCGTTGAAAGATGAGATGACGGATTGAAGGATTCTTGGTCTCGCTCTCCCACAGGTCCCTAAGAATTGATATGATGTTGCGTTTGTTCGAAATGGATGTCATGAGGCGGATCGCATGCTTCTTAACTGACACGGGTCGGTTGACAAGTTCCTTTAGAAAAGATATTGCTTCTGATTCTGGTGCATTGTAGCAGAGGGAGTATAATGAGCCAATGGCCAACTTGAGATAGTCTCCTTTGCAAAACTCGAGCAGTACAGGAAGTCCCATGGAAGGCTTCTGAATATTTTTCAGGGAGGCACATACGGCTTTACTCATCTCATACTTTGTTTCAATGTCATCAACAGACACGTCTACCTTGCTCTCCTCGGGTGCATACCTCCTTACAATTTCCAAAAGTTGATCAGGGCTCATCAGCAAGGAACTGATTTTTATTGCATTCACTCTATCTCTCAATATCTCATCTTCATCTGCAATCATCTCATGTGCATGCTTCAGAAAGTTATCTGAGATGGTCAAATGACCTTGCCAGAGGAGAGTTTTGAAAAATACTGAATAGTTTCGTAGGCTGATGGCGCGTAAAATGAAAGACAGGATGGACTCTGCATTTGACGAAATGTCCGACGGACTTGTTCGGAGAAAGTGGAGCAAAATTGGAGGAAGTGGGTTAGATTTCAAAAGTGTTGAAAAATATTTTTCCCTTGCCTGCGGATCTCGTGTAAATGCAACCACTACTCGAGCCTTGTTTCGCTCGTCCATTCCCTCTAGAACCTCTTGGAGACGAGCCGTTAACCAGCTAAATTCTGTGACTGTCATTAAATCTTTTGGATGTCTTCGGTTCCACCCCGCGACAGACTCGGCCATAGAAATGATTCCAGCTGTGAGACTGGAATTACTTGGGAAAGGACCACCTCCTGGATAAATTTGGGATATTTGCTCAGCAAATAATTTCAAGCATTGCTTTTCAAGTGCAGGATACCTAATTAGAATATTCCAACTTTCTCCCCAGCAGTAGGTCCTCGTTTGGATCTTAATGTAATGTTGTATTTGTGCTTCTACAGAGAGATTCTTGAGAAGTCTGTAATGTATGGATTTTTCTAGTATTCGAAGAATGTAGTGGCTATGCTGGGAGAATTCATTGTTCATGGAGGAAATCTGAAGGAGCTCGTTAATAGCTGCCCAATGCTCATCGTTCAACTTCATGAGATCGAAGCGGTTCACAATGGTGTTGAGGAATTCGGAGCGTACTTGAATGTGATCATTCCTAAATCTTGTCACCACGTACTTGCAAACTTCTTCAAGTGCATTCAAGTCATTGTTGATGGAACAAGAGAGGACAAGCATAGAGACCAATTCGGCTCTGCGATGGATATCTGCTTCAAGTGCTAAATAACCTTTAAGTCTTGGAATTGATTCATCCGTTCCACGGAATGCCTCCCAGAATCCCTCATGATGAGAAGGAACATTACCAAAACACTGGTACAGATACTGACTATCAGGCAACGTCAACCTCGTATCTACCCATTTATTTCTCAAGTCTTGGGGAAGTAGCTGAATAAGGCGAGAAGTCATGAATTCCGGGTATTCTAGCAATTTCTTTTTATAAACACTTTCAAAAGCATCCTCCAACACTCCAAATCTCTTGTCCTTTGGGAATTTTTGGAGCCAAACAAAGAGCGAGTCTTTTTCTCCCCTGTAACCTTGTCTGCCTATCTCAAAAACTAGTTGGAAGGAGGTGATGGATGTGGGGAGTAATGATGTAAAAAATCTATTGAATTTTTCATTGTCCAACCTTTTCATCGTTTCTTGTTGATGGAGAATACGAGCGTACTTTGCTGCAGACTGAATTATTCTCTCCACATTGCTTTCACTCTTTAGCAGTGCACGGGTAACCTTCGGTCCCAGTGTGAGCTCTGCAATGAGGTCTCCATATTTTTCATACAAATCCATAAATTCATCTGGCTGCAGCTTAGCCAGCTTTGCAAGTACAACTCGATACGAGTTATTTATTAAATATTTATTGCTCTCCCTCTCTTTCCACAGAAAATTGTAAAATTTACTGAGGTATGAAACAGCTAGCTTTGGGAGTCTATTGAATATTTGTTCCAACTGTCGACTTGTCAATTGTACTTTCTTTTCATCCATCAGTATCGGCTCAATAAAGGATGGGCTGCAGGCAGGAAGCAACTGTATAGCTGATGCGATCCCATATTTCTCTTCAATGGCACGATAAACTCCTTCTAGACGCTGCTCATCCTTGCAGTATTTACTGAAACGATGAATAATCCTTTTCCGACATGAAAACGAAATCCTAGGGAATACGCTCTGCACCAGGTCATTGTTGCCATTTAGCGTGAGAATGGAAGAGGGCCCGCTGTAAATCCAACGAAATTGAAGAGCACGTTCAATCAAAACTTTGTCTTCACTTGCAAATGCCTCCAATACTGGTATGGGGCGTTTTAAAACATTTGCCAACTCCAAGCGTGTTCGCTTTGAATAAAAGTCGGAAGGCTCAATTGCATTCAGCAGTTTGTCAGCTTCGTCAAAGTTATTTGCTGCAATCTTCTTGGACACGTTTCTTGTCAGCTCATTTAGTTTTCTTAATTTGACTCCATATAACTCAACGTCTGACGATTGCACCTCTTTTAAAAATTGCTGGATTTCTGGCAGAGCCATTTTTACTACAGGTTAATACCAAATCTACGCCGTATCAAAAAAGGTATTTCATAAAGTGTTCCAAAGAGGAAGGCGTCCACCGTATCGATGGT
>JAHZMZ010002193.1:0-13954 GCA_027743805.1 Lepidocyrtoides sp. E14
CTATTTGGTGACATTGCCGGTGAAGGGCATCCAAGAGAATGAGTTGTTATCGGGACACCTGCACTTTCAGGCAGCCCTGCTGCTTCATTGTCAGCCTCAACCACAGACGGTTGAGAAGAAGCATCGGGGCAGGCTTGTGACCCGATGTCCCGATTGATATCCATACTAGGCGGCGTGATAACCCTAGTAGTCATGATATCACGTAACACAAGTTTTGTAATTGTTTTTATATTTTGAATCTTTTAATAGAAAAGTTTGACAGTTAAAAAAGTTTATTTTGCACTGTTTCACAATACATCAAGATAGAGCACTTTTATTCATTTTTTTTCTGAAAATTCTCCCTCTCACTTTTCACTGCTATTACTGTTATCCATACAGTTACATAATATATCGCTACGGCTGGCCTGTCTTAAGTATACACAATCGAATAGAACTTGTTTTGACACGTAATAATGCTTTGTCAAGGCAAGGATATAAATAGACACTACGCAGTCGCAAGCAAAAAATCCGTTTTATTAAGTCACAAGTAAAGTGATCCATTGAAGGAGAGCGATATAATAAATACCACCACCACTGCACTCGTGCTAATGTACGGTAAGCAGTACTAGTCGGTGCACGTGAGTTGTCAAAGGAATACCCCACTTCAGGATTACCATATCAAAGTTGCACACACAAACTACTGTACATCGTTTCCTTTTAAAAATCCAACAAAATCCACTTGCAAATGGAGAAAAAAATTGCAGGGAAAAATAACATTTAGTAGTACTCGTAATATTAACTATGTGTTTGAGACAGATCAATAATTGAGATGCTTTGTATTATGAGTTGAATAATAATAAATCTATATATATCACTCCCTCTCAACCATCCGCACACTTCAGCATCAGTGACAACACTACTTAACAAACATGCATTTCCTCAGAGTTTACAATTCATTTATGTCTTCACTTATTTTTGCTAAAACTGGCTCAGTTGAGATAACCACAATGTATACTTTCATTTGTATGCAAAACTCTTTAAATCTGTATGTAACACTGTAGATGTATAAATATGCTTTCAAATGATCCAAACGCTATTCCAAAAGACAGTTACAGAGAAACGAAATCAACCTAACTGTTCTTTTTGAGGATTATTCTTTTTACTTTTATGTTTATGATGACAAGGATATTATTATTATTTTTTAATGTTGTTGCTCTTTTCTCTTCCTTAACACACGACACACTTGCACACAAAATTACTTTTGATCTCTTGTACGCCAATCATTACTCAATTCTGTCTCTCACTCCCTGTCGTACAACGACTATATGCGTTGAACTCTGCAGAGCAACTGAGCTCTGATAAACCTGCGTTGTTATTGCCCCGTTTGTACAAAACTTGACAATCGCTTCCAAACCAAGCTTGTGAGGGCGTCCGTCAAAATCTCTCTTGCATACATGTAGTTTGTGGTTCTCCTGATGAACGGATGGTCCTATTGTAATACTTACCTACCTACACTATACCCTCGCCGCCTCAACGCTGGTAGCATCGTATTAATATTCAGACCTCATCACCATCATGTTCACAATATTATACGGTTCACAATCCCTATACATTTTCCACCAGTAGTTCTCATTGTACTTGTTTGTCTACCTTGGAAAATCTCACAATGATTTCTAGCTATGTCCTCCTTACTTTCAAAGCAGATATAATATGTATCAAGCTTTCATTTGGCTTGTACTCGTAAGAATATTCCAGGACAGAAAGCCAAAAAACGCCAAGCCGTATAATATGTGTACCTATGCGTTGTGTAGTATAAGCCCCGATATTTATGCTGCTGCAAGTTGAAACATTCATTTTCAGAACATGATAGTTAGATACAAAGTAACTGAAGCCGAGAGAAAATGTTTTAACACAAAGCAAGATTGTTGTTAGCGTAGCCAAATACTGCATGTGATACTGCCCATGATGAGTTTTTTAAAATATACTCAAATGCAAAATGTATACACATGAAAGCTATACCTATTTGTACTGTTCTATGTGAATATAATAAGAATCAAGGGAAAATGTTGAACCTATTTTCCCTTATTCTCTTCATTCCATTTGTTCTACTACTACTACTACTAGCTTAGCTTCAGTAGTAAGCAAGTATACCGCATCAGTAAATTGAGCATATTGTCCCCCTTTCCATTATATTCCAAAGGGAAAATAATGCAATGTAAAATCCAATAACCAAAATCTCTATAAATGTTTTACTTTGCTGTTAAGAGATGTAATGTAGGGTAATACTTATACGATGAAATTGTGTATAGCGATATATAGAGAAAAAACAGCATCTGTCAGTTTTTTTTCTCTCTCGTCGATTGCTTGCCTCTATCTACATGACATACAGTACATGTAGTATTTTTACATTGCCAATGTCTACACTGAATAAAACATTGTCGACTTTATTGGTTTCACTGCCCATTCTGCCGTTTATGCTACTCGTATAGTAAAAACCGGCTTCTCTGTCTCTCCATTTTTTACACTGGCTACTTTTGTCGCTATCTCTATCGAAAGAACTAACCAAGCTTGTTCCGGATTATGGTCTTTTGCTCTGCCTTTGGTGGTGGTGGTGGTGGCGGAGTAGAAGCTGAGAGGATAATGACAGCTCCTAAATACGAGAGTTTGGGTTGAGTTTTATATTCTGTACAGCATACAAAGTTTCATGATATGGTTTTAATGAATATTCATTTACAGAATGGATTTCACAGGCCTCACGTAAACAGTTATCCTTCAATCATGTACTACAACAGTAATCCCAAAGGAGCAAAACAAACAAAATGAATAATGTTGCTGTCCATCACGGAACTGAAAATAGTCGGTTAAAAATGGAACCTGCATGGTACTTACTTAGACAAACTTGCAAATATTATTTGAAAACAAGCGGTGACAATAAATATTTTTTTAAATCAGGGGGAGTCAGGTTTGAAAGCAAATTTTTTTTAAGGTGTAAGATATTATATGCGAAATGCATGCAAAAGTCGAAAAGTGCTAAAGACATAAAGTATAGTTGCTTGCTGATGCTCTTTTCACAGTAGATTAATACAAAATGCCCCCCCACAATTTTTATGCAGACAGGCGATGCTTTTCGTGTTCTCATTTTACGACTTGCACGCTTTTTAGCAAGTGGAAACGTAATTTGATTAGAAAATATTACCATTGCATATTTTAGTGAGCACTTTATTATGCATATTATGCATCCACTTCTCTACCAAACCAAGCCATATAGATAAAGATTGTATTGAAGTCAATAATGCCATTCAGTGTACCTAACTCTGTTTCATTTGCTTTGTGATGCATTTTTCTTTGTCAGTTGCAACTTGTATTTACTTATACATTACCATTGCAGTGGTGATCACGAGCAAATAGCTAAATAGAGCAAGTAATCCCATTATTACAATAGCCAAGTAGAGTCCATACTGTGAATTGACACTCCATAGTTGAAATGAAACAAAAATATCAACAACCTCCATTACATTTATCAAGTAGCACGCCCATCTCATCAGCTCTACTTCATGTTTCCTTAGGTACTGATCTGTAAGTCAGTCCAGTCCAGTCCAGTCGTCAGACTTTTTGTTTCACAGTGTTTTACATACATATAGGGACAAAACGTCGTAAATATTTTTTTCTCCTTTTCATGACATATTCTCCAGGGTTCAAGGGCTGTTCAGCCTAAGAACCTTGCAAACACAAACCAGTAAAGTCAGTCCCAAATGCTGTCTGACTACCTACTGCAATGCTTCTTCCATACTGCCTCCACAATAAATCATTTAATGTCGTTATTCCTTTTGTTTTTGTTACAATGTTCATGGACATCACAAACTATAAAATATATTTTTTTCCTTCTAAATGCAACTTGCATGTAAAATACCACACAAATATTTACGCTGCCTCTTTTCTCGTTTCTATTGCTACTTTATTTGCTGTACGTACAGAGTAGTGGTAGTAGTAATAGTACACTAACTGATGATGCATGCATGAACGGAGGATTCGGCCCATTTGATGCTATTCTTTACTACATCATCAACTTATTGCAAGAAGATGAAAAAATGACGCTTGCGATCATGATTATTATGATGCTTATTTTTTGGCTTCTAAAAAGTACAGCGACTTTACTGAATACTAGTGTACTTTTGCTAAAAAAGATGCAACGGAATTAGAGGTTATTTGAAGGTAATTGCACATGATCATGATTTTTTTTTCTCTCTCTCTTTCTCTCTCTATACAAACTAAACTGCATACAAAGTCGATCTGCTGCTTTTAGTGGATCGTGTTTAAAAGTTTTATTCAATATTGCATAAGGCAATGAAAAGAGCAAAAAATATTGTATAGAGGGACGATGTGTGATGTGATGACGATGATGATGATGATGATAGTGAATAGCGATGGTCCCAAGAAAAGAGTTGCAGTTCCAGCAAAAAAAAATTCTACAAGTGCACTAAGCACGCAGCATTAAGTCAATCAAGCTGCTGGTGGTGGTGGCTGCACTGCATGATGATTATGTTGATGATGGTGATGGAATGTCAGATAGAGAAGGAACACGGAATGATGATGGCAGGAGATGTTATTATTGTTATTATGCACATGTAACCATTTTTTGTCAAGATGATAAGGATAATGTGTTTCCTTGAAAAACAAGGAAAAATGCAAAAGTGCAGTGCAGCAGAGAAGGAAGACAGTAAAATGTCAGAGAGAGATGATGAGCGTTGGGGATTTACAACAAACGAATAAAAAGAAAAGAAAAGAATTACGGGTAATAATGATGCCGATGAGGATGAAATGGATGCATTGCATGTGAAATGCATGTAAAAGATAAATCTTGTCATTATATTATTATTCTTTTGTGTTGAAGATCTGCCAAAAAATAAAAATTAAATGATGGGATTCTGTTTCGCTTAGTGGAGTAGAATATCATTATAATGGTTTTTGGTAGCGAGTAATTTTTTTTTGTGAGATGATGAAAAGATCAGGATGTGCAGTTGCACATTTCTACCCAACATGCATCTAATTTTTATTTTTTTTTTTGCTGATGAGTTGCATGTTTAGTGTAATATTTATATATATTATTATGTAGCAATTTACTTTTATGAATGTCGTCACATTAAATACTATCTTCTTGATCAACGTACCGTGCAAAAAAAAAATAAAGTGCTCTATAAACAAATATAGAGAGAAAGAGTAAAACTGGGACTGGTCCCAAAACTTTAATTTAAATTTATTATTTTCCTTGTGAATTTTTTTTTTTTTGCGTTGGCACAAAACTATTTAAATGTAATGGGCCACTTACTTCCTTACTTAAAATTTGCAATGTAAGAATTTTATGTGTTTATTTTTGTCTGGAAGTGCAGACAATAACGCAGTAATAAATTCATTTTTCCTTTGTTTGCTCAATTCAACTAACAAGATCAGTAAAGCACCTGAAAAAAGGTAAAGTGACGAATGCATTTTTTTCTGAATTTTATTGTCAGGATTTCCAAAACGTAAAATGAACAAAGGATGTACAATACTGTTGGTGAATAATGATCATTAATTTTCTTTTGTTTTACTTCATTTTTAAATACTTAATTGCATATTTTTTGGGAAAAATTTAATGAGTGATGAGAGGAAATACCAAAGTAATTTTAAGTAAATAAAAATGCACTAATTTTACAATTTTTTTGATGTGTTTTTAATGACAAACACTAAAATATTTATTGCTATATTTTGTCAAAAAAATTATATTGTTGTATTTGCAAACATAATGAGGGTTTCTCTGCATATTAATTTACTCGTGCAGAAAAAGGATGTGCCTTGTTTAAGCTTATGATTATTTCTCTGCTTTGTGCATTGCTACTATAAAGTACCTGACGGGTTTTTTTACCACTCCTCCTGAATCAGGACTCCCGATTTTAATGAGTGACTAGTGACTCATTCAGCCGCTTTTTGCAGTTTTCGATTTATTCTTACAAAGGCTTGCCATCTTGGCTGTATCATAATAAACAAAGTAATGAAAACCTACGTATGTTGGGAACTCCTTCATACTTTGATAGATAGCGCGGCTAATAATCACAATGCTCGCTAGCCACCAAAGCTTTGCAAAGGAAAAATGTGCATCATCACTGCATCACACAAGCCAAGCCACTACCACAACTTAAGTGGCTTGAAGCTATAAAGCAGCATGCATCTGTCAACGTTCGTTGACGTGGTAAACTTTGTTTCACCTTCATACAAAAACTTGGAGCTTGGTTGCGAGAAGTTCATTGAGAGAAGTGTAATATATCGCCATCTACAATAAAATTCTACTTTCTCACTGATGAAGCTTAATATAAAAAAGGTTATAAGCAAATGCTGCAGGTGGCACTCTCTACTTGTAATAATGACGGAGTTTCTTACCAATTCTTATCTCGCTCTCATTAATAATCCAAATCGAGAAGTAATGCATAACAGCAGTCAAAAGGGGAACGGCATTACATTGCTGTGAATTGAATGATACTTCTATATATACTTAATTTTACTCATTGTCAAGTTGAACTGAGATATGACCAACTTAAAAAAAGTTGGAAAACAGATAATCCTTGATTATATAGTCAACTATTAAATACCTTAAAGAGATAGTGCTAGTACTAACATGAAACACCGTGGGCTTCTTTAATTATGCATAATATGATAATTGTTTCCTCGATAAGAAATTTCTTATCGACCACATTAGATAGGATGACAATGCTACCTCTCGAAAGTCACACGCAGTTCATCTTTTAACCTACTTTAGTATAATTTCCAATAAAGTTTTGCATAATTTACCTGCGCAAGCTTATACCTGATTTGTTGATAAACTTATCGGTTTTATAATCTTGGGTGTAAACATTGTCAAACGGTGGATTAACGTTTTTTTGCCCTACTGAAATTCACGTGATTACATAAAATTTGTGCATGCTCAACTGTCAATGCCTGTCATGTCATTACGATACATATGAAACGTTTTAAAAAGTCAAAAGCAGCAAGGGATTTCCTATTGTCAATTCAGGATCATTTCATATGCCAAGTTTTAATTTAAGGTAATAAGTGATAAGAGGGAATAATCACCAAAAAATATTCTTGTTTCCCCTGGATTCAACTTTAGATTTAGTAAAACTGTGTATATGTAGCATTGAACTCTATTTGCAAAGCGTGGCTATCTTTGTGATGATAAGGTTAATGTCACTTGTATGGAAAATCACCGTCAAAACACATACATGGATAAAGAAATCACCTGTATACCTTCAGTTGCAACTGAAAAGATGCAGATTTTGTTTTAATGTTTGGGTTTCCACCATATTATTGTAAGAAAGGGAAAAATACATACTTGCGTATCTTCAAGGAACGATGCCTCTTATCGTTATCGAAGTAGATAACAGAAATGTATGGCTTTTAGCAACTTAACGATGTTGTTGATTTTTTTTATCAAAAGAGTTAAAATAGCAATTACTTGTAACGGTTTGTATACACATATATCTGATCAGGTGGATTATCATAAAAAACATAAACAAAGTACTAAAAGATCCAACTGCAACTACAGATAATTATTAGCAATGCATGCAACTAGTATTTTTTGCCAAGTAAATGCGAATATCCTTTACCTTGGTCAATTCAATTGCATTGTGCTGTTGTCATTGCATGGGGTATTTTACATATTGGTTAGAGTTTTTATCCCGCACATAATTGCTGGTTGAACAGTAAAATACGTGTTCGTCTTCATTTTCCTTTAAAAAATGAGTTAGAAAGAGAGAGAGAGAACCTTGTAAACCGTGTATTTACTACTACTACTGTTAACAAAACATGTAATTAATTCACTTTCCATATTTTTTATTTTTGTTCACTTGTTTCTGTTCGACAAATTCTTCACCTCTCGTAAACTTCTTTAGCGTATGCAAGCACTAATATTGAGTATGGTGTTGTGTGTTGAATTTTTATGATAAAAACGTGGTTTTGTTATTTATTCTACTTTGCAGCTTTGGTTTAAATGCATTTGTTTTTTTTATTTAGGGTTGCTCCTCCGATATAATTGTATCTTTGGGAAGTATAATCTTAGCTGCAGTAACTACAAAATTATGATGTTTATAATGCTCTATTTATAACCTGTAAAATATTTGTTCTGTTAAACACCATTGTACAACTCCATTTTGCACTATCATTGCAAAAAATATTTTTGCATGAATATACCAACGTTGTTTATTTTTATAACTTTTAAAGTTTTGTTTTTATTAAAATATTGCATGTAACTTATGTGGCAGGCGATTTTTAATTGGTGATAAAACTATGCCAATAAATGGTAGGTTAGATAAAACAGTAACTTGTGTTTTATATAAATATGTGGCAGGGTTTAGAAAATTTGAATATGTGGCAGGAGAAAATTATTTATTTGAAAACATGAATATGTGGCAGGAGAAAATTATTTATTTGAAAACATGAAATATGTGGCAGGAGAAAATTATTTATTTGAAAACATGAATATGTGGCAGGAGAAAATTTATTTATTTGAAAACATGAATATGTGGCAGGAGAAAATGCATTATTTAAAAATATAAATATGTGGCAGGACAAATTTATTTACTTCGAAATATGAATAAAACAATAATTATCCTGATGGCGTCACAAATTTTTAGCTTACAGTGCATTTATTTCACTTAAATTTATCTTGTCAGTCATCAGCAGACTAGGCTTTTCGCATGAAAGGACATGCTCGCTCGTAATCAGATCAAATATCTGAGATAATTGCAAAAGCCGACCATGCTCATACATTTATAGTGCTGAAAGCAGAGAGATTATAAATACTTGACACTTGATAAAAAATTGTGCAACAATAGACAGATATGCAGTCCACGTCACTAAGGTTTTTTCTCAGTTTAGTCAGAGTAATCTGGAAATTTTGGACTTGAGTACTAATTGAGATCAACGCTCTTGGCTCATTGGCTTTCGGTTGGAACAGCAGACTTGGAAAATTTTATGGTTACAATTGATTGTAAAACAGTTACTGTTTTCTGGTTATTGTTTGAAAACGAAACACTGAGACATTAACAGGTACGCTTCAGTAATTAAGTGATTAGGGATTTGAACTTGTTCCAAGTGTTGGAATTTTTTATTAATTATCAATTTTACTTTGTTTCGTGCTTGGCATTATAACAGCATTATTTACAAACAATAAACCATAAACACAAGTTAACATGACATTTTAAAAGCAGTCATCCAAAATGTTTTTTATCATAATTATCAGCATTATTACTACTACTACTACTACTACTAAATTTCAGTTACTTAAAATTTTGATGGTAATAAGATAAACTTGCATTCGCATATTTTATTTTGCAAATATTTGAACCTTTTATAATTTTGCACGTGGAACAATTCTGTACCATTCCTACTTGGTTACCTATGCATAAATTAAATTGTCTTCATGTACTCTAGACAGGTAATCAAGTTCACCATAAAATTTACTTTTTAATAGCTTATTACATACGCCACTATTTCAGACACGATTCAGAACAATCAGCCCACGGAGCGTGCCAAAGCAGCAGTCGTTTCAGTATCAATATCATTATGAATATTTATGTATAATTACCAATGAGTTACACAATTTCTTATGATTTCATTTCAAATTTTCTTTTTAATTGAATTTCATGGATACGCTATTCAGCTCATAACATTTGCCAAGAACAATAGTTTAGAAATATTTCCAGTAAATACTCTGGTACTCCCATGGGTTGACGTAAAAGTCACCAATAAACTTAATTCAGTTAAACCGAGACATCGTAAATTGTTCGTTAATACCACATCGTTATTCATACTTTTTGGAGCCTACAGACCGTTCCTGATTGCGTTTCTAATACCAGAGCCCGACTAAAATGTGGTGCTACTTTAATGCTTAATTTTTGTTACACGGCAAACTGTGTGTTGCATGATTAATTAAATACATAATGAGCTTAAAACTCCACATAACCTTTTGTCTTTATGCGATCGGTGCATGTAATGTATTTTAACTGTCGAATTTTGTTGTTTTAGATACGTGCTGTATTCCACAGTGAGTATTGCATGTCGTTCCTCTCCTTATTGGCGCACAAGTTTCCTTTTTATCCTCTATCTGATGTACTCAAGCAAACAATTCGCTATAATGAGGCATCTCATCTTTACAGGTTCAAATAAAAATCGCACTTGGTTCGATTTGATGATTACTATTCCTGTGTGGCGGTGCCTGCATTGTACTTGAACGAGATCTAAATCTGCTAAACTTTATCAAGCTCACTGCAATATTTTACATGTGTGTATTGTTTGATGACCTTCTCTTTTTTCCCTATCCTCCGTGTCGTCAGCATTCTCATTATCAATCATCATCATCACCTGCCTACAATGAGCAGTGAGCACATTTAAATGAATGTATCAAATTTTCTGTGCTCATTGATACATGTCAAGTTGTAAAGCGCACACATGTACTACAACTCGGAAAAAAAATTTCAGTTGCTCATTGTTGGTTTAAAGGGTCGGTGAGCACAAGGACGGTTTTTGGATGGCAAATTATGGTGCATGTCAAATTTATCGCAAAAAGACCTTCATAGAAGCCGGTTATATTGCTTGTCAACCAACGAATTACCTACCTATTACCCTATTAGGTAAGTTAATTCATAAAAATTAGTACAAACATAAAATTAAAAAAGGTGTTAATAAGTGTTTAGTGAAGTGGTGAGGAATCCATCAAACTTCCAAGACATAATTGTAGTGACAATCTATATTAACTAAAGTAATTAATAAATGTAATGTTCAATAAAAACTTGATCCTTGAAAATATACCTTATACAAATTAGTTTCATATTTAAGTAGTAGACGTTACAAATGTGGGAAAATCAAGTAGCTCTCAGCACAGTTTTGCAATTCGTATTAATTGATTAAATGGATAATCGGTTGTAAAACTAAGACTATTTTTATTGTTCATTTAATAATGCAAGGTTAGAATATCAAAAATAAGACCACATGTGGTCTTCGTGATCGTGCCAAAGCACAAATACGCTGCTGAGAAATGAGCTGTATTCTTCATTTGAAAAAAAAACCATTTTATAACTTTGCCTGGAAGACTATAACATTTGCAATCAAAGATTGTAAGACAACACTTTTATCTATTGCAATCACGCATGGGCCTGGTGATGAATAGGTATGCTTCGTATTAGCATGCAAAAAAATAATTATTTGGTGAATTAGAACTTCCTTCCACAATTATTTTTGCAAAATTAAGATTGCATACACATAAGCTGCTATCAGGCACCAAAATCGTTCTTCTACCACAAAATGCCCACACCTTGACTGAGGCAAAAACCGCATTAGCCGCATTTCAAACAAGCATGTATCACCAATATATCAAAGCAAATCAATTTTATTTATGAGGGAGGAAGTGTTTGCAGTAGGAGCTGAGGTAGTTTTAATAATAAGTACAGCCTATCTTTGCTCTGGCCGTGCCTTCCGTCGATGGGCTCACAGATATGAAGTGTGTATACCTAAGTTTAAAAATAAAGGTTTTGCCTACTTGTGAATATTTATAAAGGTCAACAACGGTGAAGCATTACAGCAGTTCACATTTAAAACGTATCCACATTAAATATTTTTTCAATGCTAATCTGCATCACAGCACAATCGTTTCTACACATTTTTACAGTTTTTTAAAAGAATGCATGTGTGTATCATATAAATTTGCAACAGGAAAAAATACTTAGGAGCTATTACCAAAGCTCCCAAAACATAAAACATTACCTAGTTATTCATGGGCTGATACTTACATTACGCTCTTAAATGTACTTATGCAAAATACGTAATTCATAAGATTTGCACTTACCGTCAAGATCATGGGAAATCCTTTAGCTCTGCTTTCAACACTACTTTGGATGCAGCCCCACCAAAAAATCAATGAGTGAATCAACTCATTCTATCAACTTCATTGAAAACCATGCTTTTGCGAATTGCAAGTTTTTCTCAAAGCAAGCAAGCATTTTGCAGTAATGTGCTTTATGGATAACAGACAGCAACAATTGTAACATGGGTCCTGAACTTGTACTGCAGATTGCACGCAAAAAAAACCCTGTGAATATATTACATAGAAATTTATACCTATTCGCATTTAGTATAAATACAACTATTCTAATGTCATATTTTGCCGGGTAGCAACTGGAATTGGGGTAAATGAGTGGGGAAATATTTGTTATTGGAGAAACGGGGGGTAATGAGTGGGGCAAATTCATGCAGTCCAATTTGTAGCAAGTAGGTGAATCATGTTACCTCTTTTTGTACATCAGTTGTTGTAGACCGAAATTGCAAGTGTAATAATAATGGTAAAATTTTGTACTTAATTTTTATTGCTCATACTCCCATTTCATTCTACGAAATCAATTCAATTATTTTTATTTTTATTTGATTGAGCCAAAATGTGCATATTATGTGTGAAGTAATAAGTTAATATTACTAATAACTACCAATAGCGAGTAATAAATTTTTGTTCAGACAGGTTCATCCTCCTTTATTAGACGTGTATAGGTTGTAATATTCAATATATCGGCTGGGGAAACGAGGAAGCTGCATACATGGTTATGAATTTTATTATTCTGTATGGTTATGAATGCTAGTGCTTTTGCACATTTTACTGCAACAACACTAAAACAGTGTTATATTTAAAGTTACTGTAAAACGAAATTGTATGAAATGCATGATCCACATATTCGCAATGTATTTACCTTTGATAAATGTTGCTATATTATATGCTTTATGAACTGATAAATATGAAAGGGTTAGATTGTACATTTATGCATGTATGAATGCATTATTGTTGTGTGACTGTGTGAATCGCTGTAAATGATTATTGGGTAGAAGTAGATACTTCAAATGTTTTCATAGAATGTGTGTCTAGTCTACAGTTTGGAGGAGATAGTATTTTGGCCTAAGGGTATCGCAATTTCCTTTGGAAATAAGAGGTAACATTAGCTAAAGCTATTTATACCTAACGTTTGCTGAAAAATGGATGCATTTTGCATTCCATTGCACTTCACTCTCCCTTGCAAATTTTTTTTTCGCGATCTAATATAATAAAACCTAGTATGTTTAGTTAGAGATTCATTGTTGTTCTTCTGCAGTGCGAATTGTGGCATTCGCCAATGATGGCGGAGAGTGCAATTGTTGCTCGTGTTGCCCTTTCATGTAATATTTTGAATTTTTTTTTCGCATGATCATCATAGCGATATAGAGTTATTCTCTTTGTTGCTTGTAATCATCAATAAAGTGGAAAATTTACATGCGAGCGTGCTAATAAACAACAAAATATTTGTTTATTTTGCGATTTGCAAACTTTGTTAGCGTCGGTCAAAAATATTTTATTTTACTGTATTTTGCGGGTGCAGCGTTTCTAAAGCCGTTTGTTATCACGACAGGCGAGTGGAGAGATGCTTACTGTCTACTATCGTTTCAGTGTTACACTACGTCGCTCAACCCAAATATCCTAAATCAAACAAGTCTCTCAAGTTGACAAAGTGTTTTATTGTGTATTTTTTTTCGCAGAGATTTGCCAATTTTGTAAGACCTTTTCAATAAATTTGAACAATGGAGAAAACGAATGTGCCGTATTGGAATGGCGGCGGAGTAGATAATGTGGCATTTGAGGGGGATGACAAAAACAGCAATATTGCACTGGATGCACGAATCGCAATACCTCAGTCTACAAAAAGTGATGCCAATGATGCTTCCTATCTCAATTCGCCTTCCCGTCGAGCCTCTGAATTAACGACAAGTTTTACAGTAACGACTCAAGAAAACGGTGTTGGCAGCATCAACAACAATGGAAAACCAGATCCAGCACCTCCGGACAGAGCTTGCTCGTAATTTACATTTATTCATTTTTTGAAACTCGTCAGTTATAATCATAAATAAAAAATTTACCTATATACTTACTTACATG